>RCUC01109830.1:0-71511 GCA_003697995.1 Taxidea taxus jeffersonii
AAAAGGGGAAAAATGCTATGAAAATACTTAAAATTTCTCATTAAAAATTTAGTATGGACATGCAGTGTCACAAAAAAGTAGCAAAAAATTACAGTGGTTCTTCCTGGAGTGCTCTTCAGATCTAATCCCTTCAAGCACAATGCTGTAGAATACTATTTGATCTTAAAAGAGTATCATTATCTAGTATTAGAGCTCTGATAATGAAACACAAATTTTAATGACTTAGTCTATGATACCACATCATCTATCCTCAATGCTCAATCTATAACTTGAGTAAATGTATTAAGATCAAATTCTTAGGGGCGCCTGGGTGGCTCAGTGGGTTAAAGCCTCTGCCTTCAGCTCAGGTCATGATCCCGGGGTCCTGGGATCGAGCCCCACATAGGGCTCTCTGCTCGGCAGGGAGCCTGCCTCCCCCTCTCTCTGTGCCTGCCTGTCTGCCTACTTGTGATCTCTATCTGTCAAATAAATAAATAAAATCTTTAAAAAAAAAAAGATCAAATTCTTAGTAAAAACTATAAAACAAAGTAACGTAAGAAGAGTTAACATTAATCAAAATGCTTAGAAGAGAGAGGTCACTTCTCAAGTCACAGCCTATCATCAGTGACTTGAAATACACATTTTGGAGAATAAATTCATGATATCAGGTTACTACATCAACATTTACTTCTTACTACTCATACATCTGAGCAAAGGAATAGTATTCTAATAATAGTATTCTTGAAAATTTGTTTGATTATGATTAATCAATGAATCTAAATATTATATAGTACCTAGTGATTTATGATATATTATAGTATACTAAATATGGAACTCCAGTTCTACCATCAGGCCTCTTCAAAGACCCCAATACTGTGTGGCTTAGTTTCACAAACTAAACCTGCATTTCACTAACCATCTCTTCTGGACTCAAAATTATTTTCCACAGTATCTCCTTTACAACATTTTCTTTAAACTTGGCATCTAAGGTTTCTAGTTTTATCATCCCTCCCAAGTATTAGAATAGTTTCTCCTTTCATGGTCAAATTAAAATTTGAGGGAAACTTACTTTCTTGTATTGCATTAAGAATCTCTGAAAAGTCCACATCACTCTTTGAGCCGTCAGGTAGTATTTGCATATCCAGCTGGTAGCCTTGCAAATCCACACCTCCTTCTAGAGAAATGAAAGATATTCATGGAGTTTGCACTGGTTATCAGAGAGCCCAGCATTAGGGTCCCAGGGAGAAGCTGTCAAAATCTAAAACAAATAGCCAGCTGATTCACCAATGATCCTCCCTCTTGGAAAAAGGACTTAAAAAAATATATAAGAAACATTACCAGCCATTTGCTCCTTATGGGACCAAAAAGGTTTAATTGTATTTCCAGTGTAAAAAATAAGGCAATTACTCTACTAAAATACCATACACTTCACAGTATTTACTGACCTAGGTGAAGATATAACTTAGCCTCCACCCAAGGATGTTTAAAATTATTTTCATCTTCATATGGCTAAAAAGTGACGTTCAACACAAATACTTCATATCATCTTCTCTAAAATTATGATTCATTCACAGAGTAGGATTTAATATTCTTGATAGCACAGGAAAATAGACATTACTTTCCCCCTCACAGTTGGACTTTCCTGCCACATCATTTATTTTTCAATTCTATCAGAATACTTTTATTTTTTTCTATGATGTAATTAAACCTGTTGTACTACATTTGTCTCATGTATTTTTGGTATGCTCTAAAGAAGAGGGTGGTTTTTTTTGTGCTGTCCCACATGCCTGTAGAACATTAAAGATGTCAAAGAAACCAAGACCTCAAAAAGTAGTTTTATCACTAATAGTAACAAACCTTTAAATGTTTCTTATAATAATCACTAAGAACACCTTTAATTCTGAGGAGTCTAAAAGGGCTAAAAAGCCAGTGCTAAAATAGAAAGATAGCCTGATGAACAGAGTGGGGCATGCCCTAATGATGAGGGAGCAGAAGGCTGGCTGAAGACAAAGCAAAAGCCTGACACTTCGCAATCTCCCCCTCACTCCCACCACTCCTGAGTGGGACAGATGTGACATTCTTTAGGAATCTCCCAACTATCTTGATGTTACTGGCTTGCCAAAAGGGAAAGACAACTTTGATCAAGCCACAAGAACCTCTGGTATCCGAGCACCTTGTAGGCCCTCTTTAGCATATGAAAGCTCCCTTTGAAACCTCCCTTTCCCTCACCTTCCCCCCAACAGCAGAGTACATAACCTGCCATCCCTCACAACCCAGGGCAGCAGCTCTTCCTGCCCATGGGTCCTGTCCCTGTGCTTTAATAAACCACCATTTTGCACCAAAGATGTCTCAAGAATTCTTTCTTGGTCATTGGCTCCAGACCTCACCCCACCGAATCTCACCTAGATTCTAGAACTCCATCACTAGCTTCTAATATTTTTGTAGAAATAATTATTTCATAAGTCCAGGAATTATTCTTAGCCTTGAATAAATTTCAGTTACATCCCTAAAACTCAAAAGAATATGACACAGTCACTAGCGTATAAGGACACTCATTCTAGGAGGGACATGGACACAAGTAACTTAATATAATAGAAGGTACGCTTTAGAAGAACAAAAATTTTTACCTGCATGCTATCACCCAGTACCTAGAACAGTGCCTAGCAGGCCCTCAACAAATGTAGGCTGAACGAATGACTAAGCCTATGTGATAATTTTGAAACAAAGGCCATACAGCTATAAAGAAATCTATAAACTTAGATTCTAGAGTCCTGCAAAACAGCATTCAAATTCTTATTAGGAAACAGAGTCTCTCTAAATCTTGGTTTTCTCATCTATAAAATTATATCTCTGGTATGAGGAATTTGAGAGGCAGGGCAGGGGACCATGGGGGGAAAGGAGGAAAAATGAAACAAGATGGGACTAGGGAGGGAGACAAACCATATGAGACTCTTTATCTCAGGAAACAAACTGAGGGTTGTTTGGGAGTGGGGAGGAATTGGGTGTGGCTGGGTTATGGACATTGGAGAGGGTATGTGCTATGGTGAGTGTTGTGAATTGTGTAAGACTGATGAATCACAGACCTGTACTCCTGAAACAACTAATACATTATAGGTTAATTAAAAAAAATAGGGGTGATAATAACAGTCTCACAAAACAACCATGAAGACTAAATGACATAATGCATGAACAGCTCTTAGCTGTCAAATAGTCAGCACTCAGTAAATGGAAACCATCCATAATAATGTATTAAAGGAACACTGACATTTATACAGAAACTAGCTATTGAATAATGAGAAGGAAGCCACAGGCCTGTTCTTTGGGATACCAGAATTCATTTCAGTGACTATCAAGCATTGTCAAGCACTGCAGACATAGTAAACTTCTTAAATGCATGCATGCAGTTGCCTCACTGAAGTTAACAGTTGAGACTAAGCTTCTCAACAGGAATTAAAATGGGTTATTTGGTTTTTCCCCCAATGGCCAGCTGCTGTGCATTAAGTACAAAGAAGTTCTACTGCTTTTCAACCTCTGCTAAGGCTAACTGCCTTTGTTCTGCTCAATAACCAAAGGCCTTATAATAATAATGACAAAAAATAAATAAGAATATTCAATACTGCCTATAGGCTGGCTCTAGGCTATGTACTTTATCATCTCATTTAGTCTTTACCTTTGAAAAGAAGGTGTCCTGGGAAGGAATAATTTGCCCAAAGTCACACAGCTACTAAGTTGTCAAGATGCAGCTTCAACACATGCTCCTACCGGTGTTGAATACCCCTCATATCAAAGCAGTCACAAATATAGGCTATTGGAAATAAGGGAAATGGATTTATCAATAGTCCCATGTTCTAGTGCTTCAGATCATGACAAATACCACATAAGCTAAAAAAACAAATGACTTGCTAAATAGGCTAATAAACAGGAGCCCAACTTATTTACCTTGTTTGTCTTAGTCAGGAGCTCCTAAATTCATGTAGAAGTAGTTTTGACTAATAAATAACTATAATTTCTAATAACCAAAATTCCACAATTTTTTAGTAATTATTTTCATTTGAGAACAGTATAGAAGTATAAAAGTCACCAAAAAAAAAAAAACAACAACAACATAAAGGAGGCATTCAGGCCATTAAAGTCTGTTTTTAAAGAATATTTAATGCTTAAGATATCAAGAAAATGTAAGGAAAATGGATACAGGGATAGAGATAAATGGATTTGTTTCAAGTATATTAAAAAAAAATTACCCTTGTATATTAGAAAAAAAGGCAGGAAGAAATAGTCCAAACGGGTACAGAAGTTATCTCTCACCTACAAAATATTCATATATTTTGTTTAATTCTTTATCTTCTCTATTTTTTTCAGCAATAAACAAAATATTTTTATAATTTTGAAGTCATTAAATTCAGACTGTGGCACTAGAGAACATTAAATATTGAGAGTTCAGGACTCAAGACTTAAAGACTACAGTCGTTAATATGGGATCAATCTAACATAAAAACTAACAAAATTTCTAAATTAATTCTTAAATATAAATTAATAAATAAGTTAATTCTTAAAATATATAATTTAAATAGCTCCAAACTGTAGGATGCAACATTCTCTTCATGGTAAATTATAAGATCACATTTAGAATCCCTAAAATACAAGGTATTTTCCTTCCTCTGCTCTCGAAGAAATATAAAATACACTTTAAATTGTAATATAAGGGTCTGGAACTTCTGGCAGGAAGTCATTCATTAAAGTCCAACATGACAAAGTAGGGGATGCTATAAGACAAGGACTTTTATAAACTTTCCTAAATAGAAAGTGATCACTTGTTCAAGGACATTTTCAAATGAATCCTTCAACCTTTACCTTAGCACATACTGTCCAGTGAACAAGACAAAATACTTCAATACAGAAAGTTCTATGTCTATTTTGAACTTCTGATATTTATTTATTGTTAGTCCTATATTTTTGATGTGATCTCTAGAAAGTGGAGAATCAAAGCTCTTTCTACAGTCATAGATGCCTCTGACTTTGAGTCAAAACACAAAGCTCTTTTTCAGAGGCAAGATGGTGAAAATGTCATGATTTCAAAATGATGAAGTTTTAAAATAAAATATAACACCACTGGGCCTCATTCATTGGCATGCAACCAAATGTAATCCCAAGGAAACTAAACCAATAAGTTACATTAAAGAGGGAAACTTTAAAAAGATTCCTGAAGATGTGGAGACATAATGAACAATTTTAAAAATCAAAAATAGCCACAAAATTCATGTGATCCAAATCTGCCTTGAGCTTTTCTCACACTTGATTGAATGATTATACTCAAATCTTAATTATGACTCTGTTGTGTGAGTCAAGTTAAAAGTAGTTCTAATAAAAAGGAACCTTGATAGCAGTGGTTACATTTAATAAAAGATCTTCAGCTGAGCAAACAAAATGTTAAAAATTCATTTTAGATTTATAACTAGTTTTCATGGATTTAGCTAGATGTTTACATTCAAAAGGAATTTAAAAAAAAGAGGCTCTAAATAGGAGTCTCAGTTAACATATATATCAATGCCTCTCCCATACCATCTCTGCCTGTAGAAATCGCTTTCTACTTTTAAGGCCCACCCTAAATGCTCTTGCTTTAGGAAGCATTTCTTGACCCTAACAAGCAAACACCATTTTCTACATTTCTATTTGGAGCTTCTATAGCTACTTACATTTTATCTTTTCTATGGTACATGTTTTCCATCAAAAATCAGGTAGGTAAAGTATTTGGCACAGTATGGAGTAGACACAGACAACATGTGTGTTCCTATCTCTCCCCATCTAGATTTTCTTCTAAATCTCTAGCACCCTCAACTAGACTATAACATGATGGAGGCTTGGGACCAAACTGCATCTACCTTTTTATCTCCTACAGAATCTAGATCAATGCCTAAAACATATTAATTTCTCAATTAAAGTTCTTACACTGCAATTTTATATTACTAGTAACAGTGGAAACAGACTGAGAAAACATCCCAGTTTTCTTTCATTGTACATAATTTTAAGACATCTTGATAGGTTATCTATAGACAACCATGAAAACCATGTTCTAAATCAAACACTTACTTTTTTGTGAACTCTTCTCAAATCTTGTCAAGTAATAAAGAAAATGCTAAGGTACCAACATCTTAAATCTTATAATGAAAGTCAACAGTTGTCAACCTTACCCCTTTCTCAACCCCAAACCCATTCCTTTGCACCAATACTCTCAAGAGTTTGCTTTTACTTCTTTTGGCTATTTCCATGTGGGTATGCCATTGCATCTTGATCAATTTTATATATTACTTATTATTTCCTGCTATGATACAAGACAATATAAGTTATATGATGGACTGCCATTTCTTCTTGCCCTCCATCCATCCATCTTAGTTTAAACCCATCTTAGTTTAATAACTTTAACTGACTTTAAATTCAATATCTTGTTCAAATATAAATAGATCCTATATTTGCAAATTAATACATAGTGGCATTTTGATACTACATTGACCTGGATTTGAGTTCCTTTTTTATGTAACCCTGAGCCATTAAACAATGAGCCGTATTTTTCTCATTTATAAAATGAAAAGGAGGAAATTTTTGAGAAGCTCTATTAAAAATTATGGACAACTGTTTACATGCAGGCAAATATGGCTCATAGTGTTAGATCATCAAGTAATGATCTATTTTCTATGTCTCATCTGTCTAATTTTATAATGACATATTCTGTTCTCTGAAAAATGAAGGCCAATTCCAAGTTAGGGTCTGGACAAATAAAAAAATGCATTAAAAACCTCTAATTAGACTTGAAATAGTTATTTCATGTTGAAACAGAAATAAAGAGAAGTGTGATGAGTTAAATCTTACCTTTGCTATGCAACACACAAGATGGAGAACTCTGTAAAGTGGGCTAAAAGGGACAATGATATTTTCTGTGATTTCCTCATAATGAATGATGCTTGATCTGAGCAACTGTCTACATTCTATTTATATTCTGTAAATAAAAATTGGTATTTCCTGTACTGAGAGGTATTTTTAATACAAATTATCAAATGCAACATTTTTATAGAACAGGAAATAGTGATATATCAAAACTTGATAATAAAATCGAAAATAAATCCTCACATGAATATTTTTGGACTTAATAGGCTGCAAAAAAACACGATTCTTGTCATTGAGAGTTTGTTTTCAATTCCCTGTAGTGAATTCAGTGTTTCTATGACAGTGTTAAGATGAAGCACAGTATTAAGAAGGGGGAGAGGTACGTTCTGTCTTCTTTACAAACTTTCCCTGCATCAGACAATGCTCAAGATACATCTTTTAAGAAGGAAGAAAATAAATTCGGCTCTTCTGAAGGATCTGAAATTGGAAGCCCTAGATTCACATGTGGGATATTCCACCCGTTCTAGAAAAACTTTCCATCTCTGTTTCTTAACTTCATTTATATTGCTTACCAAAAATCTATCTAACATGCTGTAAGCTAAAAAGGCTTTGCAAGAGAGGATTCTTCATAAGTGCTATTGTAAAAAGATACATGAATCACTCTTTCATATTAGCGTTGTATAACTATAAATCTAGTGATATTGCAAGATCATTGTCTTACAAAAGAAAGCTCAGCATTGTATTAGAAGGAATAAACAGAGAGATTCCCCACACCAGTCACTATAAAAGCTAGATATTTTTTCCAAATGATTAACACTAAGCAGTTCGAAGGACTCAATTCTGGACTGGGTCCTGACCAGAGAACCACATTTGGCTAATAGCAGATAGATGTTTTTCAGGTCTAAAATGGAAAGAATAATTTTAATACTTGAGCCAGTAATGGCTGACTTTCAACAAATTTGTTTTCATGTTTCTCAGGATTGGTAAACAGTGTCTCCTAAATTATAGGGCATCCTTGCATAAGAAGTTCCAAAGAGGGCTTAGAAATCAGTTGCAAAGCTCCAAAGGGCAGGAAGGATCTGGCATTCCTATAGGCAGGGCTTCGTGGGGGTGCATAAGAGGGGGTCTTCCAATCTCCTAGCTACTGAGTTCTGTTGCTATGATGAAATGTATTCTTACAGAAGAAGGGAAGGAAAAATCCTCAGGATTTTAGGAGGGGTTGCAGAATTGAAACCATGAGACCTTCAGCATTACTATACTGTTGCTTATTTTCTTAACTTGCATGATAAATCTACAGAAGAATTTGAGATGAATGTATGAGAGTATGGCCTTACAAGACAACAAGTCTTATGAGAACTAGGATTCTGTCCATTTTGTACATGACCGTCACCTCTAACTGAGGAAATTAAGCATAGTAGAAGCTTATTATTAACTACCACAATTAAGGGCTTAGGTTGGGGTTAGGTCATTAGTTATATTTGTATGGTCTTGAACTAAATTATAATTTAAATCTCTCCTTCTTAAATATAAAATTTTTGAAGTAACCTTGGGCAGAAGATAGAGTTTTATGTTACACAAAATACAGTCCTTGTTCCAGAAATTAGTCCTTTGGCTTTCCTTGTGGCTGGCTTTTCTTCAACTTTTCTTCACTTTGTGTGTTCAAATTGTTGTGAAAAGATTCCTCAGAAAATTCTCTCTACATGCATCATATAAGTCAAAAGATGTGCATATGTCCCTCAGCAAAGAGAAAGGAAAATGTAAATATCTAAGGAAAGAATCTGACACATATTTTTAGAAAACACAATTTTGTTACTCAGCAAGTGAGAGCAAGGAACACAGATACCAATGCCCAAAATAGCTTGTTTTCCTAAGCACCCCATATTTACTAAACTCACATCACACATTAAAAAAAAAAAACTCTTAAAGAGGAAGAGATTCAAATGAAGGATGATTAGGGTTATTTCCAAATCATATCATTGACTGTTCTGAAAGATACTGCATTCACCTTCAACGCAACGAGAAATGAAAGAGAAGCCCAAAGTAACTCTTATAGTTTTTCTACCACATAATTTCAAAGCCATGTGGAAGATCTTTTCTTCCAGTTACATGAAAAATCCTCTTTACAAATAAAACAAACATGTAATTTCACCCAGCTTCAATCTATTCAGGAAGAGTAGCCAGGTTCTTTAGGTTCAGTAAAGAAGCTTCGGCCACAATTCTCAATGTTTGTTTCCAGATAAAGTGATGAGAAAAACATTAAAATTTCACACTCAACTAATTTTCATCTTCAAGGGGGAAAAAGGGCACAGCTGAAAAAAAAAAACCCACTCATAAGAAATTAAAGACATAGGTCTTAGGGTATACCAAGTACTAATTTTATGCATTTGGGCAAGCAATTTCACTTCCTGAGCCATAGTAAAATAGGAATAATTCCACCTCATGGGCTGCTGAAAGAGCTAAGTGAGATGTAGGAGAAATATTTGTGAAAGCCCTTTGGAAACAATGAAGCATCAATTAATGTGAGGTGGCTGTATTATGATCATTACTGTTGTAAAGAATAGCCATCCATTTGCTTTTTCCTTGCTTTTTCCCTAAAGAATGAGTTGAATCTCCACTCTCATTTTGGCAGAACTAGAGGTAAGTCAACCTTCATTTGGCTTCTTAGGAAAAACATAAAAGTCTTTCTTGGCTTTTAAAAAAAAAAATCTCTCCTTACTTGCTCCTTGTCTCTCCCTGTCCCTTTCTGCATAGCTCTTGGCACTGCTGTTTAAGGGGTGAAAGAGAACATGAAAGGCACTTGCTGAGTTCAATCTGTTCCCTAATTTGAGATCAGAGCTTGACATGAGGGCCAGAAAGTAATCACTAACACTCAGGGAAATGGGAACGTGTTCTATAATCAGAACCAGAATTGGAACCAGAAAAAGGGAGGATAAAAAAATAAAATAAAATAAAGGCCTAATGCAGAGTACAACAAAAAAAGAAACTACAAAGTGGATCATCACTTTCCAATGGAATCTTACCGGTCCCTTCTTCAGTATGGTCTTCTTATGCTAAGGTGTGAACTATTATAGGACTTGTAATTTAAGTTTTCCAAGGCTTTGTTATACTAACTTGCTAGAAATATTTTGCCACCACATCATTTAAAGAAGGTAACATCAGCACATTCTAAGGGAATCAGACTAACTGATGTGGAATCTTGCTTCTGCCATTTACTGGCTGTGCATCCTTGGGCAAGTTATTTAACCATCTCTGTGCCTTAGTTTCCCCAGTCAGAAAAATAAGGATAACTGCATGAGAATAGTAGGGAAATTAAATGAAATAAGGAATGATGCAAGCAGCTTAATAGTTTTTGAGATTGAGAATATGGTAATTAATAAATTGTAGCTATAATTTTATTTCTGTCAAACACTTAATACCTCCATATACAGACAGAACTACATTCTAGCTTCACTAGAAACAACAAAATCCTAAAGTGTCTCCTGTGTGAAATCAACTTGTCCCAGCATTTAGATACCATATATATATATACATATATATATATATGGAAAAAATAATCAGGCTTAAAGGGCTGCTCAGGTTTTAAATGAAAAGATAAAAGGAACTGAGTCAGAAATTACTTGGGAAAACCATTAAGCATATCAGTAAAAACGCCATTTTACAAACTCTAAAAGAGAATAACAGACAAATTCTGGGATTGATGATATTCCTCTGGGACTGTATGATAGACCTAACAGATAAAGGAAAAGCAATAGAAGAAGTATTTAAGATTGCAGAAAGCTTCTAATTCTATTTTATGTGGCAGTCATTAAACTGGGATAATGTGATCTATACCCACAAAGTTTTACAGTTTCAAATTCAAAAAATTGCAATCATACTTCAGTTTACTCTGCTCTTGATCCTTAAATTATAGTCCCAAGCTTGGTGTCATTTTAATACTTCTATTATTGGCCTATAAAAGGGAATAGAAAATAATATTTGTTAATTATGAGTGGCGAAAAGATAAGGTCAAATTGAAATCAACACACAAGAGAAATAATCTGAAACAATCAGAAGAAAAACAAAACCACACACATACAAGACAAAGGTAAACAGCTGCTGTGTTGTATAGCACAATGAGAATATTCATTTCTAGCACAAGTTGAAAAACTGCTCTATCGTACAGTGACTGAGCAAGAAAGGGTTCTGCAACATATTTACTTTCAGGCTTCTGAATTTTGTCTGTGATGATGAAAACAAAAGTAACCACTACTATTTATTATTGAGCACCTAATATGTGACAAGGATCATATTGAGCATTTTACATTGATGAATTTATTAACTTGTCCAAACAATGTTATATAGAGCTGCCAGCTATAGTACATAAAAATACAAAGTACCCAGTTAAATTTGAATTTCAAATAAACAACTAGTAATTTTTTATTATAAGGTGCCCCATGTAGTATTGAGAAATACACCAAAAAGCATTTGCTGTTTATTTGAAATTTAACTGTGAGCTCTGTATTTCAGCTGGCAACACTAACACTATGAAATAGGTATTAATATCCTCATTTTGCTGGTCAGAAAACTGAGATTCACAGAAATTAAGTCAGTTGCCCAAGTCTGCATAGCTATCAGTTAATATATCTGGGTTCAAAAATCTCTAAAAAAGGCTACATTCATAATCAGTACAATGCATTCTCTGTTATTATGGTCTTTCCTACAAATGAATGGCCATCCCTCCATCCTCCTGTTGATATTCTAGTTGACTTCAAAGTCCAATTTGTAAACTATACACCTTATGAATTCTTAAATTTCTCTCACTAAGAATATTCCCATAACTTAATTTATATCTTTGTTCCAGCCCTTAAAACAGTTTGGCTTCTAATATAACAGGGTAACATACAGGTCCTTGTAGTGGACATTCTTGTATATTCATTTCTCTTTTCTAACAGCCCCTCTACTTTCATTTGGGGCAGTGTCTTTCCCTTACTATATGTAGTCCAGGTAGTCCTACAATCCTATTATAACAGTTGAAGGGAGAAGTCTCCTTCTGTTCCATCCTTCCTTTCATCACCACCTCAGCCAAGGGAAAGGTGCATGGCCAATAAGACTGGCTTTCCTAAGTCTTCAAAACTTGAGCCAAATAATGCAAAATTAAAACAAACAGTAAAGCTTCACTTATTCTAGATAATCAAATAATTCATTTATTGGTTTCTCTTCCTTTTCCAAGGCTATTTCCATCCATTTCCATACATATCTTCCAGATTTAAATTCATTATTTGCTTGGATTAAATAATTCATTTCAGTTGTTTATAACCAAAGAACCCAGACTGATTTCTCTCTAGACATGATGGTAAGCCTCCTAAGGTCCATGTGTAATAGAGTTCTACACCATTCCAGTCCCAACAAGTTATCTTCCAAATAAATATTTGTTTGTACATAGTAGGAACTCAGAAATTTTGGTAAACTCAAAGGGGAATAAATGAACTGAAATTGTTCAGGGCTGATAGCATAGAAGATCAACGAGACTCTTATTTTTTTCTTTTTGTACTCCACAACCAGTCTGAGTGAGCTTTTAGAGAGCACTTAGAGAACTGGGATTATTAACTTTGTAAGAAGATGATGATCACATAATAGGCCTTAATATTACTAAAATGTTCATGATGCTTCTAGAATCTATGAGTCACTACAAATAAGTTTGAGAGCTCTTGAATAATCTCCCAGCAGAGAGCTATGGTGCATTAGTGTAAGTATACTAAAAATAAAAGGTTGTAACTGAAGTTACATCTATCTTGCAGAATAGTTTTAAATATGTATATTTAAAACAGGTTTTTAATTATAATTTGTTTAAAATAATTTTTAATTATAATTCATTGCCAAAGAATTTGCTTTATTTATATTTTCTACCATTACCCAATGCAAGTAGGGTTCAATATCTATGATAAAATTATGGGTAAACATAGTGATGTTTTTGAGGAGAGATCAATCACTTGAGATCTGCTAAATTATCTCACACTGATATTATTATGCCATTAGCAAATACTTTAACATTTCTTCAAATTTTTATTATATTTATTTCAGCATAGGATGTCAACTAAACACTGACTGACTCTACCTGGGTCACATATAAACAAAATACTCTATGTAATTCTGGGCACTGTATATTCAAAGAGGCAGTAATTGAAATAAGATGGTTTCTAATAGCAGAGTGGGCAGGATGGTAAACAATCTGAATACCATATCATTGAAGGAAGCATTGAAGACACTTAAGGAAATGTTTCAGTTGGCAAATAGCTCAAGATGAGTTTTTTTTTTTTTAGATTTTTTTTATTTATTTATTAGTTAGAGAGAGAGAGAGAGAGCGAGCACAGGCAGACAGAGGCAGAGGGAGAAGCAGGCTCCCCGCTGAGCAAGGAGCCCGATGTGGGACTCGATCCCAGGACGCTGGGATCATGACCTGAGCCGAAGGCAGCCGCCTAACCAACCGAGCCACCCAGGCGTCCCTCAAGATGAGTTTTTAAAGGAACATCACTTGAAGGAACTAGATTTAGCCTGTGTAACTTCAGAATGCAAACCTGTATGCAGTGGGTGGAATAGATTTCGACAAACAGCAAATAATCATTTAGTAAACTTTCTCTGAATAAAACATGGGGTTAGTGGAGATGGAGAATACAAAGAAAAACTGAATACAGTTCCTGACTTCCAGGAGAACTATGAAATATTTTTTCAAAAGGACTTCGATAAGGCTTCTGAATTCTGTAGAAGTACTAGAAAGTGGGAATTCTGACCAATGAGATCTAGGAAGGCTTTTGAGAGGATATGGAACTGGGTCACATTTTGAGGAATGAGAAGGGCTAAGCAGAGATTTACTGGGGGAAGGGGCATTTCCAAGAGTGGAAGGAGCTTATTTGAGAAATAGTGAAGAGCCATAGGTGGTTAAAGTAGAATAAGGGAGGCTGGGGTATAAAGATAAGCCAGGAAAAAAAAAGGAGAGGTTAAACTGTAGAGGGCTTGAGAAACTGGACTCATAAGGTTGTACTTTCTTCTGGACAGCCATAAAGATTATTAAGTAGAGGAGGGATACTATTAATGATCTTTGGAGGAAAACTTTGGGATGGTTCAGAAAAATAATTAAAGAAAGCTGTTGAATGCAATTCCCCCACATCTAAATCCCTTCCAATGGGCCCTCCAGAATTCTCCTCCCATCATCAGTCTTTTCTCAGATTGTCCCATCCATCATCTTGCTCTTATCAAAGCCTGAATCTTCCAGAAGTCACTGCTTCCCTGTGGCTCTTTCCTATGGTACTATTTTTCTCCTATAGTCCTAACACCAATGGACCTGGAGAGGAAGAGGTATCTTCCTTGAGTATTAATGACACCTTCAGACCACCAGTCTTCCTATTCTCTAAACATCCCTAGTATTGAATCTCAGGTTGTTATATCACTTTCAATCCTTCATCATTGCATTCACCTGCTGCCTCCCGATCATGCTTCCTCATTTCTGGATGAGCTCAAGTCATGGCTTATTATTCCTCTTCTAAACACTATTCAATCTTTGACAGTTTCAATATCTATATAGATGATCTTTCCCAAACCCTGGCCTCTAAGTCCCTGAGAATTCTTTCCTCCAATGATCTTGCCTTCCACTCTATTACAGCCATTCATTTCATACCCTAGTATAGACATTGTCATTACTAATAATAACAAAATCCTCCATAATATCAGTGCCAGTCACTCCACTCACTCTCTTAAAACCACCTCTTAACTTTCTAGCTCTACTTCTCCCTACCCTAACTTGACATGCTTTCAACCCATCTGGAACCTTCAACCAATTCTCTCAACTTCCCACTACCCCCTCATTCTCTTATTGGCTTCACTCCCTTCTTTATCACATTTGAATCACATAACCAATTGTCATCATTCCCTCTCGTACACCTTTGATTCTCTCTCTCTTTTCCTACTTCCTTGGCAAAAATCACAACCCTGACTACATGTAACTGTGCATCTATTCTATGTCTTCATGCATGTACCTAAACAGAGTTAAAGAAAAACACACAACCATGATGACTTGTCCTAATTTCATGACCATGAATTTCAAATGGCCCTTTAATGTGGGCTGGCTGTCAATCTTATTTCCTCCATCCACACCTTATACCATCCCCCTCTCAATCCCTCTCTGAACAAGATTTCATTCTCATTCTCAGTGATGACCTTGCTTCCCACATTACAGATAAAACTGACAGAGTAGGAAAGAACTTTTTAGACCCTCATCACACTGCCAACAGCCACACATACTCTCCCTTCCCATCTGTTATCACGGATAAATTATTCATAATTCTATTGTGTATAACGCTCATTTCTCACTGACACCCACATCATGAATTCTCCCCTCTCCTGAACATCATAAATTATCTGCTAGAGATGTGCTATTTTGAAAAAAACAAAATGCTCTCTTGACTTTACTTTGTCTTCAGCCCGGGCCTTATTTTTTTGCTACCCTGCACAGTAAGACTGCTTTTAAAAAGTGGTCAATAGTCACAATATCTAATTCACGTCCCTCCATTTTCTCTTAAACCCACTTTATTTATTTATTTTTAGAGATTTTATTTATTTTACTTGACAGAGAGAAACACAGCAAGAGAGGGAACATAAGCAAGGGGAGAGGGAGAGGAAGAAGCAGGCTTCCCGCTGAGCAGGGAGCCTGATGTTGGGCTTGATGTGGGGCTCAATTCTAGGACCTGGGATCATGACCTGAGCTGAAGGCAGACATAATGACTGAGCCACCCAGGTGCCACTAAACCCACGTTAATCAGAGTTTCATCCCTACTGCTTCACCAAAACTATTCTTATCAAAGTCATCATTGATTGCCACTTTACTAAAATCAATGGCCAACTCTTAGCTATCATCTTACTTGAGTTTCAGCAACATTTAACCTATATAATCACTCCTCTCTTCTTCTTCTTCTTTTTTTAAAAGATTTTATTTATTTATTTGACAGAGAGAGAGTAGGGAGAGAGGCAGGCAGAGAGAGAGAGGCAAGCAGGCTCCCCGCTGAGCAGAAAGCCCAATTCGGGGCTCGATCCTAGGACTCTGAGATCATGACCTGAGCTGAAGGCAGAGGCTTAACCTGCTGAGCCACCTAGGTGCCCCCACTCCTCTCTTCTTGATAAACTTTCTTTACTTCCAAAGCATGTAATTTCTAGTTTCTTTACATCCTTGACAGTCATTCTTTCTTGGTCTTCGTTCTCTCCTACCTTTACTGTTAAGAGTCACCCAGATTCCAGCCCTTCATCCTCTCCCCATCTCCATCTTTACTTCTTCCTTCAGTCATCTCTTTTCATCAGATGACTTTAAAGACCATTTATATGTCAACAACAGTTGATTTTGTTATCTCCTTCCCAGATCAATCTCTCAAACTCCAGACATACTTATTCCACTGACCCATATGATCTCATTAGTTCTCAATATTATCATGTCTACAATTGGTCTTCTCATCTTTGCCCTCCTTCTTCCCTAAAATCCACTGAATCTACTTAACCTGCAGCCTTCTCCATCTCAGTTGATACCAATCAAATTTATTCAGGCCAAACACCTTAGAGCCATCTTTAGCTCTCTTTTCTCTCTTACCCCATATCTAATCCATTGGGAAATCCTGATGGTCCAACTTTAAAATATTTCCAGAATCCAAATTCTTAATACCATTTTTGCCACACCTAGCTAGAGCTACCACTTTCCCTTTTACGAGACTGTTATGATGGTCTCCTATCTGACCTTTCTCCTTTCACCCTCTCCATCTATGGTGTATTTTCACATAGCTGCAAATGTGGGCCTTTTAAAATATAAGTTACATTAGGGCATCTGCGTGGCTTAGTCAGTTAAGCATCCTGCTCTTGATTTTGACTCTAAGTCATGATCTCAGGGTCCTGGCATCAAGCCCTGCATCAAGCTCTGCACTCAGTGGGGAATCCGCTTGAGAATTCTCTCCCCTTCTTTCTCTGCCCCTCCCCCCACCTCCTCACACGCTCTCATGCTCTCTTTTTCTCTCTCCCAAATAAATAAGTAAATTTAGGAGAAAAAAAAAAAGTAAGTCAGAGCGTGGGATTCTTCTGCTCAAAAACCTATAAGAACTCCCATTTTGTAAAGAGCTCTAAGTCCTTATAGTGGCCTACAAGGCCCTGCTCTATCTGACCCATCTAGGCTGGTGTTTCCCCTCATTCCAGGCTCAGGGGTCCTGTGCTGTTCCTCAAACTGCCAGACTCATCCCTCATCTCATTCACTGATGTATCCCAAATACTTGAAGAGTACCTGGTAACCTAATGGGCTTCTAATAAACATTTGTTGATAGAAAGCCAGGTAGAACAATTATAAAACAATTGTAATTTGTCAATGATATCCCATTAAAGCTGGAAAAATGTACAATAAAACTACTGTAATAGTCTGGTAAATAGGTAATAGAGACTCAGTTCAATTCCACCCTACAAATATCTATTGAAAGACCAAAGATATATAATCCAGAATCTCTACCCTTGAGTACCTTATTGTGGAGAGATAAACAGGTAATTTCAAAATGTTAAAAGATAATGGAACAACTTCAGGGCATCCTAGAGAGAACAGCATGAACAAAGGTTGGGAGACGTGGAATAGCATCATGTGATGGAGAACTGAAAGGAAGTCAGTTTGATTCGATGTGATGGTCTGGTTGATATGACTACTTGGCTAGACTACAGTCCCCAGTTACTCAATGAACACTAATCTAGGTGTTGTTGTGAAGGTGTTTTCTAGACATAATTAAAGTACATAACTAGTTGCTTTCAGTAAGAGAGATTGTCCTAAATAATCTGGGTAGGACTGATTCAACCAGTTGAAAGGTCTCAAAAGCAGAGCTGAGGCTTCTCTGAAGAAGACAGAAGCTTCCGCTGTCCTCCAAAGTTCCAGCATGCCATTCATAAGGCCCTGCTCCATGGATTTCAGACTTGCCTATATAGTCTTCCCAATTATGGAAGCCAATGTCTTGTAATAAAAATCTCTAAATATCCATCTTCTACTGGTTCTGCTTTTCTGGTTGAACGAGGACTGATACACTAGAATATAAAGCTTATGGCAGAAGATGGCAAAACTAAAGGATGAGAGGTAGTAGAGCTAGAACAAGAAAGGCATTTGTTTTTAACATGCTCAGAGGTTTGAACTTTACTTCAAAATCAGTAGGATCAAAAAGGTGAATGACATGATTAGGGGTTGAGATAAATCATTCTGGATTTGATATAAAGGATACACTGGGGCAGGAAGCAAGGGGAAGAGAGAGATGCTGGTGGTTGGGAAACCATCCAAGTTACCTGTGAGAAAAGTAATAGGAGAACCAAGAAAGAAGGTCATCATGGAAACCAGGGAACAGTGTTGGGAAGAAGTCGTAGTCCACCCTGATCTTGGGCATCAGAAGGGTCTGCCACTCAGCATTCTGTGATAAAAGAAGGTTATAAAGGACCACAAGACAGCTGTGCTAGAGTGGATAATCCAAAAACCAGATTATATTAGATTCAAGAGTGTCTGGGAAGTGAGAAAAAAAGAGAAAACAGGAGTAGATTATTCTTTTACAGAAGAAAACATGGCAGAAGAGAGAAAAGGTCAGTTTCAAATGAAAATGATTAGAGTGGGAGAAACTTTTAAGTTTTCTTAAGTCAAAAGCAAAGGAGGGAGAAAAGACAAAAATGAAGGTACACATTCTCCTGAGTGAGGCTCAAGAGAGGAGGTGTGGCCAAGACCACAGGTGAAGGCTTGGTCAAGGACAGTGGGTGGACCTTCACTTTCTGAAAACTGGAGGAAAGAGAAGAAGGATGAAAGTAAGCAGAGACAAATTTGGAGATGGAGGGTAAGGAATATGCAGTAATTCATGACCAGTGGCCCTGGGGTAGCTCAGTGAGGTTAGGAAACAAGGTTATCAGTTGAGAGAGAGATGGTGTGATATATCTAGAGATGGAGGCTTGGCTTTAGTTGGGGCTGGGTAGCCACCAGCCAGTACATTACTCAGAGGAATCAGGATCAGGTGACAGTTATATTAAAGGACTTCTTAACTGCCTCACAGTTCAGTGTTTCTATGAATCAGATGAGCAGAAATGTTGCCTTATTCACTGATGTTTTCTCAACACCCAAAACAATGCGTGGCATATAGAAGGCACTCCAAAAATTTGCTGAATGAATGAATGAGTGAGTGAAAGCTTAGATGAGCTTCTCATATAAACAAGCAAATAAAATCTTTTAGTTGAGATTACCTATTTTAATATAGACTCATTTAATATTTTTAAGAAATCACAGATGTTTTCCAGAGCCTTGAAACTCAATATAACTCCAGTATTCTCTCCTAATCTCCAGACAATATAGCCAAAGCAAGTCAGATAATGTAGACTTCAAAGTGGGCATTTTTACCTTGACTTTTTCCGTGGATTATCTTAGAGAAAATTATCAAGAAAATAGCCAAATTTCTATTTTGTTGTATTATACAGTAAGCTTTTCTGAACTAAGAGTTTACTCACTCAGATTCCACTACCATTGTAGGTAGAATGTAGCCTTAACCTTTTGCTGACATACTGAGCTCTTTCTCTTCTTATTGGTCTTGGTGATATTTACCATGGACCAAAGGGAAAAGAGGGGGGGAAAAACAATATTCTAAAAGACAAGTTTAAAAAAATAAACTTAAGAAAATAAAAAGTAAGTTTAACTGGAATAAAAATATAATGCAGACAGTATTAGGTTGCTACTAAAATGGGTCTCTGTTGAATATTTCCCCATGCATTACCTGGGTGGAAGACTTTGGTTTTCCCATTAGTGATTCCAGAAGAGCTTGCCTCCATTTTTATTGACCTCCTGCCTGGTGGAAGTGAGGAATGCCTGACCACAGGCAGGCGACGTGACCCTGGGCGTCTTGCCACACTTCGCCTTTGATGGATTTGCAAATGCTTTTCAGCCCCATGAATAGATAAACTTAAACCTGCAAAGAGAAATACCACCATTATTATCTAAAAAGTCAGTTCTGAATGGTTAAAATGCCAAATTACTTTCTGACTTAAAATACAGACAGCTTAAGTAACAATGGTTCAAATTCTTAAGGGATGTTAATGACACTGGAATTCTGATACTGATTGACTTTCACATTGGATTACTCACTGAACATTATTTCATTCAAAAGTGGACATCCTGAGTTATCATGACAAGAGTTTC
The DNA here is from genome assembly GCA_003697995.1 of Taxidea taxus jeffersonii. NCBI lineage: Eukaryota > Metazoa > Chordata > Mammalia > Carnivora > Mustelidae > Taxidea > Taxidea taxus. The sequence goes on from RCUC01109830.1 coordinate 20,051, forward strand.
ATGAATGGAGAGCCAATGAAGTCAAATATTAAAATTCTTTCCAAAATCCTGGGAAAATATGCACTTATTTAGATTAGGAACTTCTACTGGGGTATCTGGAATTTCAATAAAAATCGAGCATTTTTTTTCCTTTCTTAAAAATATTTTAATTCCAGTAGAGTTAACATATAGTGTTATATTAGTTTCAGGTGTATGATATAGGGATTCAACAATTCCATACATTACCCAGTGCTCAATACAACAAATGCTCTCCTTAATCCCCAATTTCACCCATCCTTCATGCACCTCCCCTCTGCTAACCATCAGTTTGTTCTCTATAGTTAAGAGTCTGTTTCTTGGTTTGTCTCTCTTTTTCTTTTGCTTATTTATTTTGTTTCTTAAATTCCATGAGTGCAATCACATGATATTTTACTTCCTCCAACTTATTTCATTTAGCATTATACTCTCTAACTCCATCCATGTTGCTACAGATGGCAAGATTTCATATTTTTATGCCTGAATAATATTCATATATATACCATATCTTCTTTGTCCATTCATCAACTGATGGACACTTGGGCTTCTTCCATACCTTGGCTATTGTAAATAATGATGCAATAAACATAGGGATGCATGAATCCCTTTGAATTAGTGTTTTATTGGGGGGGGGTAAATACCCAGAAGTGTGATTACTGGATCATAGGCTAGTTCTCTTTTAACTTTTTGAGAAACCCTCATACTGTTTTCCACAGTGGCTGCACCAGTTCGTATTCCCACTAACAGTGCAAAAGGGTTCCCCTTTCTCTACATCCCCACCAAAACTTGTTTCTTATGTTGATTTAAGCCATTCTGACAAGTGTAAGGTAATATTTCATTATAGTTTTGATTTTCATTTCCTTGGTGATGAGTGATGTTAAACATCTTTTCTTGTGCCTGTTTCTTTGGAGAAATGCCTATTCATGCCTCCTGCCCATTTTTAATTGAATTATTTGTGGGTTTTTAGGTGTTGAGTTTTTAAGTATATTTTGGATAGTAGCCCCTTATCAGATATATCATTTTCAAATATCTTCTCCCATTCAGTAGGCTGCCTTTTAGTTTTATTGATTGTTTCCTTTGCTGTCAGGAAATATTTTATTTTGATGTAGTCCCAATAGTTAATATTTGTTTTTATTTACATAATGCCCTTCTTTTAAGTTTTTACAGACTTCATTTTAAAGTCTATTTTGTTTAAGTATTGCTATTCCAGCTTTCTTTTGACACCCATCTGCATGATAAATGTTTCTTCATCCCCTCAATTTAAAGATTTTATTTTATTTATTTATTTGACATAAAGAGAGAGATCACAAGTAGGCAGAGCCGCAGGCAGAGATGGGGGGGAGTAGGCTCCCCACTGAGCAGAGAGCCTGATGCAGGGCTCAATCCCAGGACCCTGAGATCATGACCTGAGCTGAAGGCAGAGGCTTAACCCACTGAGCCACCCAGGTGTCCCTCCATCCCCTCAATTTAAATCTGTAGGTATTTTTAGGTCTGAAATGAGTCTTTTGTAGGAATGTAGATAGGTCTTTTTTTTTTAATCTACTGTCACCCTATGACTTTTGATTAGAGCATTTAGTCCATTTACATTCAAGTTATTGACAGATATGTGCTCATTGTCATTTTACTTTACTTTTTTTTTTTTGATAGTTTTTCTTGGATCCTTTCTTCACTTTCTTTCATGGCTTGCTAGTTTTCTTTAGTGATATGCTTGGATTCCTTTCTCTTTATTCTTTACTTATCTATTAGTAGGCATTTATTTGTGGTTACCATTAGATAAGTAGATAACATCTTCTGCATATGGCAGTCTATATTAAGTTGATGGTCACTTAAGTTCAAATCCATTCTTTATTCCTCTCCATGTTTTATTTACATGATGTTATATTTTACATTCTTTTATTTTATGGATCTCTTGATTTTTTTTTTTTTTTACAGAAATACTTATCTTTACTGCTTTTGTGTTTCCTACTTTTCACACTCTGATTTACGGTCTTTCCTTTCCACTCAAAGAGTTCCTTTTATTATTATTTTTTTAAGATATTATTTTGAGAGACAGAGAGAGAGCACAAGTAGGGGGAGCAGTAGGCAGAGTGAGAGGGAGAAACAGGCTCCCTACTGAGGAGGGAGCCAAATGTAGGTCTCAATCCCAGAACTCCGGGATCATGATCTGAGTTGAAGGCAGACACTTAAACAACAGAACCACCCAGATGCCCTCTCTTTATTATTTCTTATAGGCCTACTTTAGTGGTCATGAACTCCTTTAGTTTTTGTCTGTGAAACTCTATCTCTCCTTCTATTCTGAATGATAGCCTTGCTGCATAGAGTATTCTTAGTTATAGATTTTTCTCTCTCAGTACATTGAATATATCATGCCAACCCACTTCTAGCTTGGAAAGTCTCTGCTGAAAATCCACAGACAGCCTTATGGGGATACCCTTGTATGTAAATGACTTCTTTTACATTGTTGCTTTTAAAATTTTTTGTCATTGCTTTTTACTATTTTGATTACTATGTATCTTGGTGTGGACGACCTTTGGTTGATTTTATTGGGGGATCTCTGTGCCTCCTTGATCTGGACATGTTTCCTTTCCCAGATTAGGGAAGTTTTTAGCTATTATTTCTTCAAATAAATTTTCTGCCCCCTTTTCTCTCTCTTCTCCTGGGATCCCTATAATTCAGCGTTATGCTTGATGGAAGTATGCTGAGTTCCCTAAGTCTATTCTCATTTTGCATAATTTTTCTTTCAGTTTTTCAACCTTACTCTGTCTTCTAGTTCATTGATTCATTCCCTTGCTTCCTCCAGCCTATTTTTTTCCATCAAGTTTATTTTTAATTTCACTTATTGTGTTCTACATTTCTGATTGGTTCTTTTTTATGTTTTCCAGCCCTTTGTTAAGGGCCTCACTGATGTCCTCCACTCTTCTAAGTCCAATGAGTATCTTTATGATCATTATTTTAAATTCTCTCTCAGGCATGATACTTATATCCATTTCCATTGGGTCTCTTGCTCTGATTTTGTCCTATTCTTTCATTTGTGACACATTCCTCTGTCTCCTCATTTTTGTCTAGTTCTGTGTCTGTTTCTGTGTGTTTGGGAAGTCAGCTACATCTCTTGTTCTTGAAAGTAGTGGGCCAGCTGTGCATTTTTAACTAAGTAGTGCTGGTCCTCCTCCACGGGGGATACACAGCCTCAACAGAGACCTGGGTTAGCCTGGTCACTCCACAAACCACCCACAGGTGATAGATGCATTCTTAACAAGGTGCCCACATCTTCCAGAGGTGGCTGGGAGATACAGTGTTGGTGAGGTCTCTATGGTTCTTCTCAGGAAAGGTATCTACAGCACCAGGACTGAAGCAGGACTTGATGGAGGGGCAGGATGCAATATAAGCAAGTTAAGTAGAGTGTGCAGGTGCCCAGCTGGTTCCCACAGGTGGCTTGTGTGTTTATGATGAGGGGTAGAGGAGGAAAATGGCACCTGCCAGCTCCTTTGTTCCTGGAAAATCTCTCAGCGAACTTTGAGATTAGTAACTAACTTTCCTATTGCCCCTGGAACCCTGAGAGCTTCAGCCAGCTGATTTTTAAAGTTCCAAACTTTAAGTCCTGCTTGGGGTCCTCAGCCATCTTCCCTAGAAGTCCCTTAGCAACTTTTTTTTTTTGCAACTTTTAATTTAAAAAAAATTAAGCAACTTTTCCATGGGACTCATATATAGACCAGATTTGAAGACTGAACTCAGATTTATACCTCTGGTAATATTAGAATTATGTACCTTTTTAGAGCTATTTTATCCAGGAAAATTTCAAACATACCAAAGGCAAAATGATTAGTATAATAAGTTCCATGTACCCATCACTTAACTTCAAAAAATATCCAGATTTTTTCATAAAGATGGAGAGAAAAAAAGATTTTTCTAATCTTGTTTTATCATATTCCACTCCCTCTGTTGTTGATTTGCTTTTTAGGTGCTAAAGTAGTTTAAAGCTAACTCTAGAGATTATGTCAATCTCATCAAAAACAATATTGATTGTATTGACTTATGTTGGTTAGATCAATATGGACTACACCTATTGATATATATGAACCATATAACAAATTCAAGATATTTTAAAATAATAAAATTATTAATACTCAAAGACTTTTTTAAAAGAACACTCATTGATCATCATTAAATGTTGCTAAAACACCAATTCATTACTCAGAAAATTGATAAAGGGAAAGAAGCAAATATTTATCCCTGCCTTTCCTTTACTAACCATATTTGAAGGTAACCAAATACTTGATAAAGTTTTCACTACATATTTCCAACTAATAAATTACTGATGAAAAAGAGAACTGGAAAATAATTTTAGAAGCCTCAGTGAAATATGAAGGATAAATTTTGTCTAAAGAAGCACTGTGAGGACAGAGCTAGAATTCAGACTCATGGAAAACTGAATCCAGATCTTTAAAAAAGGCCACAGAAATGTCTTAGCCCTATTTAATGCCAACAAGCCAGGGGAATGGAACATGGTCAGGAATTATGCTATCTGAGGGAGAAAAGTTGAGTTTTACCAAACTGCAGAACTTTTTTATTAAGAGGAGGAATTATCTTATAATTTGAAGGTAGAAATTTAGAGTTGGAAGTTACCTTAGTGGTTGGGTAACTAATCTGGTGCCTTATATTGATGAGAAAACTGAGCCTGGCAAAGAAAAACAATTAGTCTACTTATCAGTACTGGAAGGCCACAGTGAGAAGTCTATTAAAAACCCAGAAATGGGGAAATTAAAGCCAAATGATGTGAACTGGGCCAAACTGTAAATTCTAACAAATGTTAAGAAAGGATGATTCAAATCAGAATAAAGTTTAGTCAGCCAAGCATAACAACAACAGTAACAACAACAATAAAAATCATAATAAACAAACATGAGTACTGCCCATCCAGACAACAGCCTAAAAGTTCAAGTGTACCAAGAGCCAGACAGTCCTGAGACACAATTTTACTTTCCTTTATTCACTTAACTGCCCTTGCTGTAACAGCATTCACCAGACAATCTTCAAATTAGGATTTGGTTTCCATTGCAGGGAGAGAGTAATCATACTAATGTTGCCATGGACACAGCGACCAAGGTTCTCAGTGTGGGCTAACAAACTGGCACTGTGAAATTCTTTCTACACTTTTATCTCCTCATGATTGCTTAGAATGAATCTGCCCACAGATCTGGTTTCTAAGCCCACAGTGCTATGAACCCGAGACTTGTTCTTGGGAAATTCACCCAGGTAAGGCCAGCCATGCTGGGTAACCCCTTGGGAGACCACTGGCAGCCTCTCCCTCACAATGCATGCCCCACTATGATGCTCAGATGCCTGGGAAATTGAGATTCTTTCACACCTAGGTGTTTGTGAGCAGAACTAACATAATAGCATCAAGCTGGTATTCTTCCACTCTGTCATGCTCCCTACCATGGCTATATGTTCCATATTTCCAGAAAGATGCAAAATGAATTATCTGTAGACCCACAAGACTCCAGAAGAATGTAGACAAATTTTCAGGTGACAAATGAAAGGGCTAGGAGATGCTTTAAATCAACATCAGACAGTACATGCAGTCTGAATCTGCTACCACGAAACAGACCACTCTTGAAAAAACATTTCTCCTTGCCCCTTTTGTAGAGGATTATTGGGGTAAAGGAACCAGATCTATGACTCAGTGTGGCACTTCTAGCTCTTATAAAACTCCTTTCAAGGAAGTATAAAATATTATAAATGATAATAAAAATAACACTGTGGAAATAAATGGCATAGGTACTTGGAATGTTGAGTTCCATATTAAAAGATATAAAATGTAGATCATGGGGGAAAATGTCAAAAAAATTCATGAGTATTGCCGCGAGAGGATGGATATAGGGAAGATGGTATGTTATAAGAATTCATGAGGAATCCTTACTGCCTCAGCAAATTCGTATGGTCCTCCAAAACTTAAGATTTCTCAGAGGTATAGATAAAGGACCTGGTCCACCAGGGCTCTCTTCATACAATGGCTAAGTCCATGGGGGAGAGAGATATGTAAACAAATAGCACATAAGACATCAAATATGCTCCAGATATGAAAAATTAATATTTACTGAAGACTCAGCAGTTACATCTTCAGAAATGAATTATCAGTCAATAAATTGCATGGTCCAATTAATTCTTAATTACTTTTGGGAAAAATGTTGATGCTGGTCATCTATTAAATTTCAGGCACTGTGCTAAATATTGATCATTACACCATTAATGTCTCATCCCTACCCTACAAGACAGAGAAGTCATATCTACCTTTTACAGATAGGAAACTTGAGGCTCAAGAGGCAAAGTTACTTGTCCAATGTCACACAAGTGAGTAAATGAAATTTTAACCCTCATCTTTTCCACTGTAGCATGCAACCTGATGAATTTAATTGGTTATATACCAATAGGTAGGCTGGGGTTTTTTGTGGGTTTCTGTTTTTGTTTTTTAGAGAGGAAGGGGGAGGGGCTAAAGGAAAGGAGACTAAGAGTTTTACACAGGCTCCACACCTAGGGTAGAGCGTGGCATGAATCTCACAACCCTGAGATCATGACCTGAGCCAAAATCAAGAATAGGATGCTTAATTTACTGAGCCACTCAGGTGCCCCTAAATAGGCTGTTTTAAGTCTATACTGGTTCTAAATAATTTAACAAGGCAGCGTTAGAAGGTATGGTATGCTGACACGACTTGGACACAAACTCTTATGAAACCATATCTTCTCTCTCTTTTCTATCCATTTTGAAATGTCTTTTTGGTTTTTGACCAGCTATCAAATACGTTAGAAAGAGCCAGTACTCTTATACTCTCATTCACCTGTCAGCACATGGCTGTCTTATTTCTCCAACTAGCTCAAGAGTCTCTAAGGACAAGAGCTTATTGTGTACTTCTTATAGTCCTTCCTCAGCTCTGAAGAAAGTACACCCCATACAGAGATGTGAGGTGACAATTTGCCTTCAGTTCCTTCTCCCTCTGCACATTGCATTCTTCGTGATACAAAGACTCCTCAGGAATAGGCAGAGCAAAGTTAAAAGCCAGCCAAGGAAATGACACTGAGTATGTTGACCTGTGCAACAAATTTTTAATTTCATGTTTCCTGTTTCACTATATATTCATTATCTTTCCTAGACACCTTGAGGCCTGAAACTTGGCTGCTTTCCTCAGCTTTAGCAGACAGCTTCCTCCCCAATGCAGCTGAGAAGATGGAGGCCAGGCAATGTCAAGTTTCTAATCTTACCACCTTTCTACCTCAAAATACCTTTCAAAAAAAGTACCTTTTTTTCTTGAGACCTATTATCTACCTTACTTGATAAAAGATCTGCAGGCAGAGCCTTGAGAAACATACCGTTAGGGATGAAGAGAACAAGCATAGCTGGTGTTTAAATGTGAGGGCTGGAATCAGGGTTTCTGGGTTCGATTCTTGGCCAAACCATTTACTACCTATTTTCCTTAGTACAAGTTATTTAGTCTTTTGTGCCTCAGTTTAATCACCTGTATCACAAATATAGGGACAATAACAGTTTCTACCTCACAGAGTCATGAAAATGAGTTAATACCTACAGAGTGCTTAGGGCAGTGCCCAGTATACAGGAGGTGTTCAGTGCAAGGCAAAGGTCATCATTGCCTTCTATCATATCAATGACTTCCCTGTACTTTCCTCTCTCACTCCTTAGGCCCTATGACTTAGCACCATTGCTTATGCTCATCTGTTTTTAAAGTTTTCCATGACACTCATGCTTGTGACCACTCCCTCTCCTAACTGGAAACGCTCTAACTTGTTCCCAAAGGTGGAGGTGTTAATTTCCTTGGGCTACTGTAACTTATTACCACAGCTTTGGTGGCTTGAAACAAAAAAAAATATTATTTCTCTGTTCTGGAGGCTAGAAATCTGAAGTCAAGGAGGACTGTGATCCCTCCAGAAGCTCTGGAGGTGATCTTTTCTCCTTGCTTCTCTCAGCCTCTCATGGGTTTTGGCATTCCTTGGTATTTCTTGCCTTGTGACCACATAACTCCAATACCTGTCTCCATGGTTTCCTCACCTCCTATTTCCCTCTGCTTTTCTCTTATAAGGACATGCATGATGGCATTAGAGGCCCCTGTAAAATAGGATAATCTCTTCATCTTAAGGTCCTTAATCACATCTACAAACTCTTTCCAAATAAGGTCACCTCCACAAGTTCTGCATATTAGAACATGGATGTCTATTTGGGGACTCTTATCAGTCTACCACAGGGGCTTATTTCCCAAGGTTCTGACTTTGCTCTTCTCTTTCTCTCTATCCTCTCCCTCAAGCAATCTTCCAGATTCTGTCTCCAGCTCTTGTCTTCATGTGGTATCTCCCAAAGTCACTCTTGCTCTGTCTCCCAAATTTCAAGCCCATATTTCTTACTTGGGCTGCCTTCCCCTGAGAAGTTCAAAGAGTCCACAGAAATACAATAAATGTTTAATATTTTGATAAGAGAAAACAAGCTCAGATTTCTTTTAAGTACCTCATATTTCCTTAAAATCTCATCTAAAATATGACTGTTTTTCTTAATAAAATAAAATTCTTTGGTGCTCCTTTCTGGCTCACTTCCAAGGTTCACTAGCTCTGGATGCACTGCACAGTAGAAGTACACCCATGTAAAAACGATTTGTTTTCATCTAAATGTCACTCCTGTGATTCAGAAGAGCTCTGTGCCATGGGAACATCTGCAGTTCTGTCGTTGTTTTACAACTTTCAGCCAGAGCATCTCTGTGTTGCATCACTCTCCTTGTCATTTCTTAGATAAATTACTTTTCAAACTACTGAAAACCCATGTTTTGAATGTCACTACCATGAGCAAAACATAAAACTCCTGATTAAGAAAAAAAGTAATTTGTGCAAGGGGATATTTATTTCTAGTTTTCTCTTTTTTTCTCTCAGATTTAACTACAAAGTAGAGAACAAATCCAGCACTTCCTCTTACAAAACAGTTGTGAGAACAGAGATGAAAATTCTCCTGGCTGCTTCTCAGGCTTAGAACTGCTTTCCCAAACTTCTGGAACTTTTCTAATATCCTCTTTTTTTGATTCAAAATACACATTTACAAAGTATTTATAAAATAGGCTGATACCCTCCCATATCCTAGGGAGGAAGAAAATTCAAACACATAGATTGCACATAGCCAAGGATGTACTCTAATTATCCTTAGCTTAGGTCAAATCCCATCACAGGGGGTGGAATTTGTGCAACCTCAGCCAGATGAGCTCAGGTGGACCCACAACAAACATTCTGAGAAGCTTTGAGTATCAGAAATGGTGGGCAACCGAATGTGGGTCCATTCTAGGGAGCAATCACAGATGCCGAGATGTAACCTATATGAGACCTCTCTGGAGACCTGAAGATGGAGGACTGTTTGGTCTTAGTAGACCTGATAAGAGGATTTGCTACAATCCAACCTTCCTCCATCATACCAGGTTCTTGGGCGTATCATGTCACCTGTTTGGCCTCCCTGCTTTGTAGCAAGGTATTTAATGGATGGGCATCAACATGTTGCACAAATCTAGCAGTACCAACACATCAAAACATATCAAAGTTGCCAAGTCACTGTTATTTGTAATTTTTTTGTGACAGTTGTCTATGTAAAGCCACGTAAACCTGGCATTCAAGCACTTTGAAAAAAGACCAAAATGCTAAGGATTAGATATAATATTACCCAGATTTAACTTTTAGCTCAATGTCTACATAAAGAATTTACAGAACCAGAAAGGATAGGAGACTAAGAATGTATAACCAGCATTACTAAATTCAAATAAAGTGCTGGAGATAAATTACCAGGTTTCTCTCCCTCAAACCCACCTAAAGATTCTAGATAACCTTTTTATAATTTCTTTCTTTCCTATGCCTGGAGCTGATTTAGAGTTTCCTTTCCCCATCTCTACTACAGAATTCTACCAGAAGCACTTCATTTCAGGAAACCACAGTGACACAGTGAATTATTGTCCTCAATTCATACCTTCTCTCTGTCATGTGGTCCATCAGTCCTTCCCAGTAGGGAGAGAAAGTATGTTCCCTGCTCTGTTGATTTAGGACTTGGTCACCATGACTTGCTTCAGTTAATGAGATGTTACTGGACATAATGAGAGAAGACATGAAATGTGCTTGCATTGCTTTGCCTGAGTTACTTATTCCCTGTTCCCTCCTTACTTTAGCACTTCTGAGGGTCCTCTACAAGATCTACCCCTATTGGATGGCCTCTTTTACATGGCTCTCTTTCTGCTGGGCTCTATATTACCCTTGCTTCTTTACAAATAGTTAAGCTCCTCTGAGGCAAAGATGGTGGAGGAGTAGGGGACCCTATTTCAACAGGTCCCCTGAACTGAGCTGGATATCTACCAGACCATTCTGAACACCCACAAAATCAGCCTGTGATGTAAGAAGATATACCTTGATCTCTATAAACATAATACCTCACGGTTGGTCTCAAGATATAAAGTGGGGAGCTGTGATTCTGTGGGCAGATATCAGAAGACAAACAGAAGGGGGAGGGAGAATCTGGGATCCTGCACCCCCAGAGCCCAAAAGCCTCCTGAGCTGGGGACCCGGCACAGACTCGCAGACCAATAACTGTAGGAAAAGGACTTTAGGGCAGCCTCCCAGACTGAAACCTGGAGCTGTCAGGGTGCACATGTGAACTGGGGGTGGCTGGCAGTTTTAGAAGCACAAAGGCCAGAGACATGCTCAGACCTGGAAGCAAAGGCTGGGAATGCTCCTGTGGGGAGCACAATTCAGGACACTGCAGTTTTTAGCAGCACAGATGGAAATGGAGACAGTGTGGCCTGGAGAGCTCACTGAAGAACAGACTGCAATCTCTCTGCTCTGAGACAGGTTTAGATACAGTCCCTTCTGCTCTGACTCTCGGAAGAGATGCAGAAAGCCACCAGGGAAAGACCTCAGGGAACAAAAGCCCCCCAAAACCGGTTTTTTACTGAGCCCATTCCCCACCCCCCCTACAGGGGGCAGGGCAACTCTGCCCAAACAACGTTGCCTAAGTAACAGCATGGCATGCCCCTTCCCGAGAAGGTAGGCTGGAAGAACAAGAGGCCAACAAACAGGTGCATCTTGCTTGGGTTGCGGTCAATAATTTGGCCTCTGTACATTCCCTCAACCACCTCTCAACAGAATGACTAAGAGAAGGTACCCCCAACATAGGAAAGATTCAGAGACTGTGATCTCTGCCATAGAACTAATGTATATGGATATAAGCAAGATGTCAGAAATAGACCTCGGGGTACAGTTATGAAGACAATAGCTAGAATGGAGGAAACCATTAATGACAACACAGATTCTCTAAGGGCAGAAGTGAAAGCTGATCTGACAGAACTTAAAAATGCTATCAATGAGATCCAATCTAATCTAGATACCCTAACAGCTAGGGTAAACAAGGCAGAAGAACTAATTAGTGATCTAGAAGACAAACTTATAGAAAAGAAGGAACAGGAGGAGGCCTGGAACAAACAGCTTAAAATCCATGAAAACAGAATTAGAGAAATAAATGATGCCATGAAACGTTCCAATGTCAGAATTATTTGGATCCCTGAGGAGGTGGAGAGAGAGGACTAGAAGATATATTTGAGCAAATCATAGCCAAGAATGAATGAATGAAAGAAGCATTCATATCCTAGAGGCAGAGAGGACCCCTTCCAAGATCAAGGAAAACAGACCAATGCCCCAGCATGTAATAGTAAAACTCACAAATCTTAGAACCAAGGAAACCATCTTAAAGGCAGTTAGGAGGAAGAGATTCCTTACATACAGAGGGAGGAATATCAGAATAACGTCAGACCTGTCCACAGAGACCTGCCAAGCCAGAAAGGGCTGACAAGACATATTTGGAGTACTAAATGAGAAGAATATGCAGCCAAGAATTCTTTATCTGGCAAGGCTGTCATTCAGAATGGATGGAGAGATAAAAAGCTTCCAGGACTGGCAGAAACTGAAAAAATATGTGACCACTACGCTGGACCTGCAAGAAATACTAAGGGGGGTTCTCTAAAAGTAGAAAGACCCCAGAAGTGATACAGAACTAGAAATTTACATACAAACTACAGAAACAAAGACTTCACAGGCAACATGATGACAATAAAATCATATCTTTCAAAAATCACTCTTAACATGAATGGCCTAAATGCTCCTATAAAATGGCACAGGGTTGCAGATTGGATAAAATGACAGGACCCTTCCATATGCTGTCTAAAATAGACTCATTTTTGAACCTAAAGATACACCCAGACTGAAAGTGAAGAGATGGAGAACAATCTTTCATGCCAACGGACCTCAAAAGAAAGCTGGGGTAGCAATTCTCACATCAGACAAATTAGATTTTAAGCTAAAGACTGTAGTTAGAGATAAAGAAGGATATTATATCATTCTTAAAGAGTCTATCCAACAAGAAGTCTAACAACTGTAAATATCTATGCCTTCAACATGGGAACAGTCAACTACATAAGCCAACTGTTAACCAAACATTCCACCTAAAACAACAGAATACTCATTCTTCTCAAGCACACATGGAACTTTCTCCAGAATAGACCACATACTGGGTCACAAATCAGGGCTCAACTGACACCAAAAGAGTGAGATTATTCCCTGCCTATTCTCAGACCACAATGCTTTGAAACAGGAACTCAGTCACAAGAAAAAGTTTGGAAGAAATTCAAACACTTGTATGCTAAAGACCATCCTGCTCAAGAATGTTTAGGTCAACCAGGAAATTAAAGAAGAACTTAAACAATTAATAGAAACCAATGAGGACAAAAACACCAAAACAAATGGTATATGGCAAAGGCAGTCCTAGGGGGAAATGCATAGCCATCCAAGCCTCACACACACAAAAATAGAAAAATCCTGAATACACAAACTGTCTTTACACCTTGAAGAACTGGAGAATCACAACAAATTAAGCCTAACCCATGCACAAGAAGGGAAATAATTAAGATTAGAGCAGAGATCAATGAATTAGAAACCAGGAATACAGTAGAACACATCAAAGAAACTAGAAGCTGTTTCTTTGAAAGAATTAATATGATTGATAAACCGCTGGCCAGATTTATCCAAAAGAAAAGAGAAGGGACCCAAATTAATAAAATTCTGAATGAAAGGGGAGAGATCATGACTAACACCAAGGAAACAGAAACAATTATCAGAAATTATTATCAACAGTTATATGCCAGTAAATTAAGTAACTTGAAAGAAATGGATGCATTCCTGGAAACCTATAAACTACCAAGACTAAAACAGAAAGAAATTGACAACCTGAATAGACCAATAACCAGTAACAAGATTGAAGCAGTGATCAAAAACCTCCCAAAAAACAAGAGTCCAGAACCTGATGGATTCCCTGGGGAATTCTACCAAACATTCAAAGAAGAAATAACACCTATATCCTGAGAAACAGAAGGAAAACTTCCAGACTCATTCTATGAGGCCAGCATTACCTTCATCCCCAAACCAGGAAAAGACCCCATCAAAAGAAGGATTTCAGACCAATATCCCTGATGAATATGAATGCCAAGCAAGATCCTAGTTAATAGGATCCAACAGTACATTAAAAGGATTATCCACTACAACCAAGTGGCATTTATCCCTGGGGTGCAAGAGTGGTTCAACAGTCACAAATCAGTCAATATTATAGAACACATAAATAAGATAAGAGAAGAAACCCATAGTCTCTCAAGAAACCCATCCTCTCAATTGGTACAGAAAAAGTATTTGACAAAATACAGCATACTTTCCTGATTAAACTCTTCAGACTATAGGGATAGAGGGAACATTCCTCAATTTCACAAAATCTATCTATGAAAAACCCACAGCAAATATCATTCTCAAGGGGGAAAAGCTGAGAGCCTTTCCCTTAAAACCAGGAACGTGACAAGAATGCCCACTCTCACCACTATTCAACTATTCCCTCTCTTCACAGATGACATGATACTCTATGTGGAAAACCTAAAAGTCTCCAATGCCAAATTATTAGAACTCGTACACAATTCAGTACTGTGGTTGGATATAAAATCAATGCATAGAAAAAGCTGCTTTATTATACACTAATAATGAACTGTAAAAAGATAAATTAGAGAATCAACTCCATTTACAATAGTACAAAAACTACAAGATACCTAGGAATAAACCTAACCAAAGAGACAAAATATATATACCCCAGGAACTACAGAACACTCATGAAAGAAATCAAAGAAGGCACAAAAAGATGGAAAACCATCCCATGCTCCTGGATAAGAAGAATAAACATAGTTAAAATGTTCACACTGCCCAGAACAATCTATACTTTCAACACCATACTGATAAAAATACCAATGGCAGTTTTCAAAGTGCTGGAACACACAATCCTAAAATTTGTATGGAACCAGAAAAGACCCCAAATTGCTAAGGAATTGCTGAAAAAGAAAAACAAAGCTGGGGCATCACGTTGCCTGATTTCAAGCTATACTACAAAGCTTTGATCACAAAGACAGCATGGTACTGGCACAAAAACAGACACATAGATCAATGGAACAGAAGAGAGAGGCCAGATATGGACTTTCAACTCTATGGTCAACTAATTTTCGACAAAGCAAGGAAAAATATCCAATGGAAAAAAGTCTCTTCAATAAATGGTGCTGGGAAAATTGGACGGCTATATACAGAAGAATGAAACTCGACCATTCTCTTACACCATATACAAAGATAAACTCTAAATAGATCAAAGACCTCAATGTGAGACAAGAATCCATCAAAATCCTAGAGGAGAACATAGGCAGTAACCTCTTCAACAATGGCCACAGCAATTTCTTTCAAGACATGTCTCCAAAGGCAAAGGAAACAAAAGCAAAAATGAACTTTTGGGACTTCATCGAGATAAAAACCTTCACACAGCAAAAGAAACAGTCATCAAAACAAAGAGGTCACCCACAGAATGGGAGAAGATATTCGCAAATGACACTACAGACAAAGGGCTGATATACAAGATCTATAAAGAACTTCTCAAACTCAGCATCCAAAAAACAAATAATCAAGTCAAAAAATGGGTAGAAGACTTGAACAGACATATCTCCAGAGAAGATAAACAAATGGCTTAACAGACACATGAAAAAAGCTCCATCATCATTAGCCATCAGGGAGATTCAAATCAAAACCACACTGACCTGGTGATTCACAGACTTGTACCCCTGGGGCTAATAATACATTATGTGTTAATAAGAAAAATCTTTAAAAACAGAACAAAACAACAACAAAAACCACGTTGAGATACCACCTTACACCAGTTAATGGCAAAAATTGACAAGGCAAGAAACAACAAGTGTTGGAGAAATTGTGGACAAGGAGGAACCCTCTTACACTGTTGGTGGGAATGCAAGTTAGTGCAGTCACTTTGGAAAATGTGGCGGTTCCTCAAAAAAATTAAAAGTAGAGCTACCCTATGACCCAGCAATTGCACTACTGGGTATTTACCCCAAAGATACAGATGTAGTGAAAAGAAGGGACATATACATCCCAATGTTCATTGCAGCAATGTCCACAATAGCCAAATTGTGGAAAGAGCAAAGATGCCCTTCAAAAAACTAATGGATAAAGAAGATGTGGTCCATATAATGGATCATTACTCAGGCATCAGAAAGGATGAATACCCAACTTTTGCATCAACATGGATGGGACTGAAGGAGATTATGCTGAGCAAAATAAGTCAAGCAGAGAAAGTCTATCATCATACAGTTTCACTTATATGTGGAACATAAGGAATAACATGGAAGGCATTAGAAGAAGGAAGGGAAAAATGAAGGCGGGGGAAATCTAACAGGGAGATGAACCATGAGAGACTAAGGACTCCAAGGAACAAACAGGGTTTTAGAGGGGAGATGTGTGGGAGGATGGGTGAGCCCGATGATGGGTATTAAGGAGGGCACATCTTCATGGAGCACTGGGTGTTATACACAATGAATCATGAAACACTACATCAAAAACTAATGGAAGTACTGTATGGTGGCTAACATAAACATAAAAAAAAATAGTTAAGACTTCACAGTT
The DNA here is from genome assembly GCA_003697995.1 of Taxidea taxus jeffersonii. Taxonomy (NCBI): domain Eukaryota; kingdom Metazoa; phylum Chordata; class Mammalia; order Carnivora; family Mustelidae; genus Taxidea; species Taxidea taxus. Next base: position 36,125 of record RCUC01109830.1, read on the forward strand.
GCTAGACCCTGAGTGCTTCAGTACCTCTTAATTTCCTTAACATAATCACTCCTATGCAACATAAGAATCACCTTTATTAGTCTATTCATTTGTTAGAATTCTGTTTTCTTCTGCACTTTGGTCATCAGAGACTTGGAAATCCATCCCTTTCAATTTTAACACTTAAAGGTTCTACATCCTCATAAGTCAACAACAATATCACTGAGAACTTCCTTGGAAGGTTCTCAAAAATTTCATGTGTGCTATCCTTCACCTTTATTCCCCAAGATTTTCTCATTTTGTGACATTTTGGTCATCTTCATTTTTTTCTTCACTACTCTGAATGCTAGTTTAGACCTGGTTTTCTCCCTTCACCTCACCCAGCAATATTTAACTTATCCTAAATCTTTACATTCTCACACTGGCAAGCACTGAGAAAAAGGCCATGGAATTCTTGCCATTCCATGAAAGTTTAAGGGTTTTCCTTGTTTTGTGCCTTAGATACAACGTACTCCCCTCCCCACCCTGCCATCATACACACAGATATAAAACTTCTAACTGGAAACTTGTCATAGGTTATATTTAAGGATATAAACAAGATGGAAGTAGGCAATTACAAGAGTCTGGTTTAAAATTAACACTTTGGGAAAGAGCTCTTTTTGAGACATTCAATTGTTTATTGATTGATGCATGGAACAAACATTTGTTAAGAGCTCACTCTGCTAAGCACTGAGGATTCAAGGATTCAGAGATTAAGGGTAAAGTCCTTACACTCACAGAGCTCAAGAGTCTAACAGAGGAGGCATACCCCAGTCCTAAAGAAGCAAAGAGCTAGGGATTCCAATGTCATCTGAAGGAAGATATTAACACTTCTTGGATTTAAAAAAAGATCAGGTCATTTTGTGTTTCCTTAAGCAGCCAGTGAAAAGGAATCTCTGGTTTTCTTAAAACAAATTTAACAATTTGGCATTTTTCATAATAGAGTGGTATGGTAAGCTGTTATCACATCCCAAGTACATACAGTTGGGAGTAGGCAACAAAAATAACCGAGAAACTAGGTATCTCCTTTATATGGTAAAACTCACACATTGTGAAAAAGTAAACACTGCAATTCCTAAATTTCAGTAGAATCACTTATTAAGTGGTATCTCCAAGTGAGCAACTTAAATAGCATAAGAACATTATTCCTTAAGATCCTTGGACTCAACTTTAGCTTATTTTGGCAATCAATAAGATGCTTCTAAAAGCAAAACAAAATGGTTTATTACCAATAACATCAAATGATAAGCACTAATCCCCTAAAATGAACAGTGCTTTATGTAAGATTTTGGTCATTTAAGAGAGTGAGCAAAAATTTAGTTAAAAATAATTCCTTCATACAAAATAACATAGCTACTGACAGTGACTGAGCTCTATACCCTCCTAGGCCCAATGACAGAAATAAGGATGATGAAGGCAGAATCTGTGTTCTTGCAAGGAAAAAAGTATGTGGAAGTAACTCTAAAAGAAGGGTGAGGTGAAAGGGCCACAAGGGAGGTACAATTCAGAATATGTACATCCAAGCACACTTTTCCTATAAAGGCCATATAGGGAATAGTTTTGGCTTTGCAGGCCATATAATCTCTGTTGCAATTACTCAACTCTGCTCATGTAGCCCCAAAGCAGCTATTGACAATTTATAAATAAAGGAGTGTGACTCAGTTCCAATAAAGTTCTACTTTTTTTAAAAGATTTTTATATATTTATTTATTTGACAGAGAGAGGCAGGCAGAGAGAGAAGAGGAAGCAGGCTCCCTGCTGAGCAGAGAACCCGATGTGGGGCTCGATCCCAGGACCCTGAGATCATGACCTGAGCTGAAGGCAGAGGCTTCAGCCCATTGAGGCACTCAGGCGCCCAAGTTCTACTTTTAAAACTAGGCAGCAGGTCAGATTTGGCCTGTGGGCTATAGTTTTTCCCACCCAGAGTTATGGGGGAAAGGCTATCAGGAAAGTCTTCATGAAGAGGGCCGCACATCACTTCTCGGCCTTTTGGCTAAGATCAAGTGAAGAGGGCAGTACGTGGTGTTAGTAAGTCTAGACTGCTGGGTATGTTATTAATCAGCAAAGATGGAGGGAAAGAGCATTCTTGGAAACAAGGGCATTGAGGGTATGAAAGAACAGAGTGAATTCATGGGAGGAAGAAGTGTCCAGTTTCAAGCATGTTTAAGATATGTGAGCAGTAACACTGGTTGTTTAGACTGAGATAACTGACTTTTATATGGAAATTTAAAATTTTTAGACAATTTTTCAAGAGCCTTGAACACTGCACTAAGAGTATAATCTTCATTTTAGGACAGCAAGGGATCACTAAAGCTATGTGAGCAAGGTTGAGAGGGTGTATCATCAGAATAGGGATTTAAGAAGATATTGCCTACTTCAACTGGGGAAATAGATCAGGCTAAGAACCATAGGGGCCTGGATCAGAACAGTGACAGTAAGGATTCAGATTCAGAAGAGACTGAAAGTAGATTCTATAGAATTTGATAAACTTTTTGAGGTTTAGGAGTGTGAGGAAAGAATCAAAATTAACTTTGGATCTGAAGATGGTAGCAGAAATGAAAACAGATGGGATATTTGATAGGCAAGATGTTGGGTTAAGCTTTGTATATGTTAGGTTTCTGTCTCCCCTGGAAAAATAACTCTTTTCCAAGGTATTAATTTTAAGCCACAGACTTTGGAGTTGGACATCCAAATAAAATGTTCACCCAGCACTGCCAGAAATAGAGGTGTGGAGTTTGGAAACGTTTCTGGCTGGAGTTCTTTGCCCACAACTGCACTGAGGGGGCGAGTGAAGGAGACAGATTAATGCTAAAGCTCTGAGAGATACTATAATTTTTGTAGAAAATAAATGAGATCTCAGATAAATCTTGATAGAATTTCTAGAAGGGGAGTAGCCAAAATAACAGCAATAATAGTTAGCATTTGTAGAGGGTTTACTATGTTCCAGGCATCATTCTATGAGTAACAAATACTATTAACTCATTTAATCATTGTATCAATCACATATGAGACATACAAATTCTTTATTTCCATTTTATAGATGAGAAAATTGAGGTACAGAAATAATACATAACTTACCAAAGGCCACATGTGGCACAACCAGGATTTGAACCCAGACAGCCTGACTAGCTTACACAGCAATGTTGCTCTAAGGAGAAGTAGGAGAAGTACCAATATTGCTAAAGGAATGTTGAAGAAATTGAGAACGGAGAATAGAAGAGTTCAAAGAACACTGAGACAGAAATGGAAGTCAAAACACAAAAAGCTAAAGAATGAGAAGATGGGCAGTAAACACAGAAAGTGCAGACAGTGAATCCAATATACTGAATTCAAGTCCTGTGGCAGGCAGAACCATACACATGGCAAAGAGGAGTTTGCAAATTTGATTAAGGACTTTGTATAGGGAGATTATGCTGGGTTAAATGAGGAAACCCAATCCTATCAGCAGGCCTTAAAAAGAGACTGTTTTGTGGCTGGGGTCAGAGAGAGATGCTCAGTTGCTGGCTCATGGAAGGGACATGAAGCGAAGAATATGACAGCTCTAGAAGCTGGAAAAGGAAGGGAAACAAATTCTCCCCTAGAGAATCCAAAAGAAACACAGCCCTGCTAACAATTTAATTTAGGCAAGTGAGAGCTATGTTAAACTTCTACCTTGCAGAACTTTAAGATAATAAATTTGTGTCATTTTGAGCCACCAATTGTGTGGTAATTTGTTACTAATCCAGGTTCCCAGCTCTCCTTAATCTGATTAATATTTTTGCTAATGATTCCAACACCAGCAATCCCAGGCCACCCCCACTGACAATGAGCCTTCCCCAGAATCACTATGGCCTCCCAGATGTTCAAGACAGTGTACGGAGGGGACAGGGAAGGAGACAGATGGTTCTGTCTCAATTTCCTTAATCAATATTTAATTTAACTGACCATAAAACAAATGTTAATTCAGAAAAGTCTAAAAATTTATCAAAACTAACTTCAGAATACAGCCCACTAGTTATTTGCTGATTAGAGCTCTATGCTAATAATGGTACAATTAGAATTCTAGCTGTATAATGTGCTTCTATAGACACTTGGTTTAACAAATGTTTGAAGGGGTGCCTGGGTGGCTCAGTGGGTTAAGCCTCTGCCTTCAGCCCAGGTCACCATCCCAGGGTCCTGGGATCGAGCCCCGCATCGGGCTCTGCTTGGCGGGGAGCCTGCTTCCCCCTCTCTCTCTGCCTGCTTGTGATCTCTGTCTGCCATATAAATAAATAAAATCTTAAAAAAAAAACACAAATGTTTGAAAAACAGGAACAAAATGACATTAAGTTACATGCACTGTGAAATATAACTTTTTAATCAAATTTACAATGATTATTTCCAAAAGAACAGTGAAGATTATTTATGTGATTTGAGTTATAAAATTGATCTTGACTAATTTCAGTATTAATTTCTGATACAGTTAATAATTAATGAAAATTTGCCTAGGAGACAATTTTTACATTCTAAGACCCATTTGAGATACCTTAAATTATAAATGTTTATTTTTTCCTTAAACATTTAAAATAATCTATCCCTTACATTGCAAAAATATTTAGCAAAAGGATTTCAGACAACTCAAAGCAAGATATATTTTTTCTAAATGATCTTTTAAAACTGTTTTATCATTTGTTACACAATGTTGAAGGCCTGTTCAAAAGGTAACATTCTATCCAATAGCAGCAGAATACAAATTCTTCTCCAGAGCAATGGAATATTCTCCAGGATAGATCATAAATTGGGCAACAAACAGGTCCAAATAAATTTAGGAATACTGAAACCCTATCAAGCATCACTTCTGATGATAATGATATAAAACTAGAAACAATTACAAAAAAAGAGTCATGAATATGCAAAGATTAAAAAACATATTCCTGAATAACCAGTGGGTCAAAGAAGAAATCAACAGAGAAACCAGAAAATATGAGCCAAACAAAATGGAAACACAACATACTAAATGTATAGGAAGCAGCAAAAGCAGTTCTAGAAGAGAAGCTTATAGTGATAAAAACCTATATTACAAAAAAGAAACAGGGGGAGAGGAAGCAAGATGGTGCAGGAGTAGGAGACTGAAATATCATCAGGTCCCAGGAGTTGAGCTAGATAGTTATCAAACCTTCTGAACACCTACAAACTGAACACGAGATGGAAGAAAAGAAGAGCAGCAATTCTAGGAACAGAACATTGACCACTTTTGGGAAGATAGGACATTCAGAGAAATGAATCTGAAAGGACAGGAAGATAAACTGCGGGGGGAAGGGTTGGCTCCCAGCAAGCAGAGGAGCAGCAGAGTAAAAAACAGAACTTTTAGAAGTCTGCTCCACTGAGGGACATCACTACAGAGGCTAAGTGGGGATGGAGCCCTTGAGGGGACAGTGTAGTTTCAGGACCCACAGGGTCACACAAAGACTGGGGTTGTCTGAGTGCAGCAGAGCTGCCAGGTATCAAACAGGGAAGCTGGCTACAAAGATGGAGCTAAGGTGGGAGCTCTCAGCTCGGGGTTACCTTAAACCATGATCCAAGGCACTCTTCAAGCAGGGCCCCCACAGATGGTAGATTTGAAGAGAGCCCCTTGTTCCTCCTTCTGGAGGAGCAGCATAGGAATGTTGCAGGAATCTGCTGGGTTTGGAGACTCCAAACGGAGCCAGTGCCAGAGATAGAAACACTCAGTCACAGGCCGGGTGAGCACAGAGCATGGACAGAGACCAGGGAGATGGGAGGATCTGACTGCTTTCCTCTGAGGGAGCACAGAGGAGTGGGGCCCCAAGCTCTCAGATCCTACGGGAAGAGATTCAGAGGCTGCCATTATCATTCTCGTCCTCCAAAACTCTACAGAAAGTGTTCAGGAAACAAAATCTACCAAGAACAAAATCTTGCAGATTACTTAGCCTGGCCCCTGGCAAGGGGCGTGCAACTCTACCTTGGACAAAGACATTTGAGAATCACTGCAACAGGCCTCTCCCCCAGAATATCAGCAAGAACATCCAACCAAGACCAAGTTTACCATTCAAGGAGAACTGCGGAACTCCAGAGCTAGGGGAAAGCAATACATAGAATTCATGGCTCTTTTCCCATGATCCTTTAGTCTTTCAAAGTTGAATTTTTTAAAATTTTATTTCTTTCTTATTCTGTTTTTTAAAACTTTTCCTCCTTCTTCTTTAAATGTTTTTAAACTATTTTCTCTTATCAATACCTTTTGAAAAAATCTTAAATTTTCATTATTATATTTTATCTCTTCATTATATTTAATCTTATTACTGTATACATATAGGGTTCTTTTCCTTTAAAATTCTGGGATATAACTTCTTATAGATCAAAATATACCATAAATGAAGCTCCAGCCTGAACACATTCTCTCTTCTTTTTATTTTTTCTTTTCCAACCAAATTATCAATTCCTTTTTTAGACTCTTTTTAAATTTTCATCCTTACAGTAATATTCCATCCCTACACATTGTTTACCCTTATTTATGTGTATATATATATATATATATATATATAAGTTTTTCTTTCTTTAAAATTTTGGGAGGAAGTTTCTTCTAAGAGACCAGAATACACCCAAAATCAAATGGGTGGCTCTGTTCTATTCACAAGTCTAATTAATATGTATATAATTTTTTCCCCTGTTTTGGGTCTCTTCTGATTTGGTTAGCATATATTTTTCTGGGGTCTTTGGCACCCTTTTAGTATTTTACTCTCATTTATATATTCTTATCTGGGTAAAATGACGTGGCTGAAAAACTCACCACAAAAAAAAAAAAAAAAAAGAAAAAAAAAAAGAACAAGAGGCAGTACCAATGGTTAGGGGCCTAATCAATAAAAACACTGGTAATATGTCAGAATGAGAGTTCAGAATGATGATTATCAAGGTGCTAGCTGGGCTCAAAAAAGGCATGGAAGATATTAGAGAATCTCATTCTGGGGAAATAAAATCCCTTTCTGGAGAAATAACTAAAATCTAAGCAATTTGAAATTTAAAAAGCTATTAATGAGGTGTAATCAAAAGTGGAGACTCTCACTGCTAGGATAAGTGAGACAGAAGAGAAAATTAGTGATATAGAAGATCAAATGATGGAGAATAAAAAAGCTGAGCAAAAGAGAGACAAACAACTACTGGAACATGAGGGAAGAATTCAAGAGATAAGTGATACCATAAGATGAAACAATATTAGAATAATTGGGATCCCAAAAGAAGAAGAAAGAGAGGACCAGAAGGTATATTAGAGCAAATTATAACAGAGAATTTCCCTAATTAGGCACAGGGAGCAAGCATCAAAATCCAGGAGGCACAGAGAATACCCCTCAAAATCAATAGAAATAGGTCCACACCCCGTCATCTAATAGTAAAACTTACAAATCTTAGTGACAAAGAGAAAATCCTGAAAGCAGCGCGGGACAAGAGATCTGTAACATACAATGGTGGAAATATTAGAGTGGCAGGAGACTTATCCACAGAGACCTGCCAGGCCAGAAAGGACTGGCATGATATATTCAGAGGAGCCAAGAATACTATATCCAGCTAGGCCATCACTGAAAATATATACAAATATACAAAAATATGCAGCCAAGAATACTATATCCAGCTAGGCCATCACTGAAAATAGAGAGATTAAAAACTTCCAGAACAAACAAAAATTACAGGAATTTGCAAACACCAAACCAGCCCTACAGAAAATATTGAAAGGGGTCCTCTAAGCAAAGAGAGACCCTAAAAGTATTACCAGAAAGGAACAGAAACAACATACAGTAACAGTCACCTTACAGGCAATACAACAGCACTAAATCTTTGCATATTTACCCTGAATGTAAATGGGCTAAATGACCCAGTCAAGAGACACAGGATATCAGAACGGATTAAAAAAACAAGACCCATTGATATGCTATCTACAAGAAACTCATTTTATACCCAAAGACACCTCCAGATTTAAAGTGAGGCGGGGGGGAACAATTTACCATGCTAATGGACATCAAATGAAAGCTGGGGTGGCAATCCTTATATCAGATCAATTAGATTTTAAGCCAAAGACTATAATAAGAGATGAGGAAGGACACTATAATCGTACTAAAGGGTCTGTCCAACAAGAAGATCTAACAATTTTAAATATCTATGTCCCTAACATGGGAGCAGCCAACTATATAAACCAATTAATAACAAAAATCAAAGAAACACATCAACAATAATGCAATAATAGTAGGGGACTTTACCACCCCCATTACTGAAATGCACAGACCACCTAAGCAAATGATTAACAAGGAAATTAAGGCTTTAAGTGACACACTGGACCAGATGGACATCACAGATATATTCAGAATATTCCATCCCAAAACAACAGAATACACATTCTTCTCTAATGCACATGGAACATTCTCCAGAATCGATCTCATCCTGGGTCACAAATCAGAACTCAACCAGTACCAAAAGATTGGAATCATTCCCTGCATATTTTCAGACCACAATGCTCTGAAGCTAGAACTCAATCACAAGAGGAAAGTTGGAAAGAACACAAATACATGGAGGCTAAAGAGCATCCTACTAAAAAATGAATGGGTCAACCAGGAAATTAAAGAAGAATTGAAAAAATTCATGGAAACAAATGAAAATGAAAACACAACTGTTCAAAATCTGTGGGACATAGCAAAGGCAGTTGTGAGAGGAAATTATATAGCAATATAAGCCTTTCTCAAGACACAAGGTATCAAAAACACAACCTAATCCTATGCCTAAAGGAGCTGGAGAAAGAACAGCAAAGAAAACCTAAACCCAGCAGGAGAAAAGAAATCATAAAGATCAGAGCAGAAATCAAGGAAATAGAAACCAAAAGAACAGCAGAACAAATCAACAAAACTAGGAGCTGGTTCTTTGAAAGAATTAATAAGATTGATAAACCTCTGGCCAGACTTATCAAAAGAAAAGAGAAAGGATCCAAATTAATAAAATCATGAATGAAAGAGGAGAGATCACAACACCAAAGAAATACAAACAATTATAAAAACATTAAGAGCAACTATACGCCAGCAAATTTGACAATGTGGAAGAAATGGATGCATTCCTAGAGACATATAAACTACCAAAACTGAACCAGGAAGAAATAGGAAACTTGAACAGACCCATCACCAGTAAGGAGATTGAAGTAATCATCAAAAATCTCCCCAAAAACAAGAGCCCTGGGCCAGATGGTTTCCCAGGGGAAATCTACCAAACATTTAAAGAAGAATTAATACACATTCTTCTGAAACTGTTCCAAAAAATAGAAATGGAAGGAAAATTTCCAAACTCATTTTATGAGGACAGCATTACTTTGATCCTCAAATGAGACAAAGATCCCATCAAAAAGGAGAATTACAGAGCAATATCTGTGATGAACACGGATCCAAAATTATCACAAAATACTGGCCAATAGGATACAACAGTACATTAAAAGGATTATTCACCATGATAAAGTGGGATTTATTCCTGGGCTGCTGTTTGGTTCAACATCTGCAAATCAATCAATGTGATACAATACATTAATAAAAAAAAGAACAAGAACCATATGATACCCTCAGTAGAAGCTGAAAAAGCATTTGACAAAGTACAGCATCCTTTCTTGATCAAAACTCTTCAAAGTGTTGGAATAGAGGGTACATACCTCAATATCACCAAAGCCATCTATGAAAACCCACAGAGAGTATCATTCTCAATGGGGAAAAATTGAGAGTTTTTCTGCTAAGGTCAGGAACACAACAGGGATGTCCACTATTACTACTGCTAAACATAGTACCACAAGTCCTACCCTCGGCAATCAGACAACAAAAAGAAATAAAAGGCATCTGAATAGGCAAAGAAGAAGTCAAACTCTCACTCTTTGCTGATGATATGATTCTTTATGTGGAAAACCCAAAAGACTCCACTCCAGAACTGCTAGAACTCATACAGGAATTCAGTAAAGTGTCAGGATATAAAATCAATTCACAGAAATAAGTTGCATTTCTATATACCAACAGCAAGATAGAAGAAATAGAAATTCAGGAGTTGATCCCATTTACAATTACACCCAAAACAGTAAGATACCTAGGAATAAACCTAACCAAAGAGGCAAAGAATCTGTACTCAGAAACCTATAAAGTACTCATGAAAGAAATTGAGAAAGACACAAAGAAATGGAAAAACGTTCCATGCTCATGGATTGGAAGAACAAATATTGTGAAAATGTCTATGCTACCTAAAACAGTCTACACATTTAACACAATCCCTATCAAAATACCATCAACTTTATTCAAAGAAATGGAACAAATCATCCTAAAATTTATATGGAACCAAAAGACCCTGAATAGCCAGAGGAGTGTTGAAAACAAAAGCCAAAGTTGGTGACATCACAATTCCAGACTTCAAGCTATATTACAAAGTTGTCATTATCAAGACAGTATAGTACTGACACAAAAACAGACACATAGATCAATGGAACAGAACAGAGAGCCCAGAAATAGATCTTTAATCTATGGTCAACTAATCTTTGACAAAGATTAGAAAGATTGGAAAGAATATCCAATGGAAATAAGATAGTCTCCTCAACAAATGGTGTTGGGAAAATTGGACAGCCACATGCAGAACAATGAAACTGGACCATTTCCTTACACCACACACAAAAATGGACTCAAAATGTGTGAAAGACCTCAATGTGAGATAGGAATCCATCAAAATCCTCAAGGAGAACACAGGCAGCAACCTCTTCCACCTTAGCCACAGCAACTTCTTCCTAGAAACACTACCAAAGGCAAGGGAAGCAATGGCAAAAATGAACTATTGGGACTTCCTCAAGATCAAAAGCTTTTGCACAGTAAAGGAAATAATCAACAAAACCAAAAGACAACTGTCAGAATGGGAGAAGATATTCACAAATGACATATCAGATAAAGGGCTAGTATCCAAAATCCATTAAGAATTTATCAAACTCAAAAAAAAAAAGAATTTATCAAACTCAACACCCAAAGAACAAATAATCCAGTGAAGAAGTGGACAGAGGACATGAACAGATGTTTCAGCAAAGAAGACATCCAAATGGCCAACAGATACATAAAAAAGTGCTCCACATCACTCAGCATCAGAGAAATACAAATCATAACCACAGTGATATACCACCTCACACTAGTCTGAATGGCTAAAATTAACAAGTCAGGAAACAACAGATGTTGGCAAGGATGTGGAGAAAAGGGAACCCTCCTACACTGTTGGTGAAAATGAAAGCTGGTGAAGCCATTCTGGAAAACAGCATGGAGGCTGAAAATAGAGCTATCTTCAAAAAGTTGAAAATAGAGCTACCCCACAACTCAGCAATCGCACTACTGGGTATTTACCCTAAAGGTTAAACATAGTGACCTGAAGGGGCATGTGCACCCAAATGTTTATAACAGCAGTGTCCACAATAGCCAAACTAGTAAAAGAACCTAGATGTCCACCAACAGATGAATGGATAAAGAATATGTGGTTGATATATATAATGGAATATTATCAGCCATCAAAGAAATGAAATCTTGCCATTTGCAATGGAATATTATCAGCCATCAAGGAAACGAAATCTTACATGTGGATGGAACTAGAAGGCATTATGCCAAGCAAAATAAGTCAATCAGAGATGGACAATTATCATATGATCTCTCTAATATGAGGAATTTGAGAGGCAGATGGGGGTTATTGGGAGGTGGGTGGGGAAGGAAAAAATGAAACAAGATGGCTTCGGGAGGGAGACAAACCATAAGAGACTATTAATCTCACAAAACAAACTGAGGGTTGTTGGAGATGGAGCAGGTATTGGGTGGCTGGGTGATGGACACTGGGGAAGGTATGTGCTATGGTGAGTGCTGTGAAATGTGTAAGCCTGATGATTCTCAGACCTGTACCCCTGGGGCAAATAATAAATTATATGTTAATAAAATTTTTTTTAATTTAAAAAGATGAATAAAGAAGCATCTCAGATAAACAACCTAACTCTACACATCAAGAAATTGGATAAGGAAAAACAACTAAGGCCAAAGTTAGCAGAAGTAGAAGCTAACAAAGATCAGACTGAAAAGAAGACTCAAAAGTTCAATGAAATGGAGAGCTGCTTTTTTGCAAAGATCATCAAAATTGACAAACCTAGACTAAGAAGAAGAGAAAGAAAACTAAGAAATGAAAGAGGGATTACAACTGATAACACAGAAATACTAAGAATCAATAGAACACTAGTATGACTATTTGTATGCCAACAAATTAGATAACCTAGAAAAAATGAATAAATTCCTAGAAATGTACAACTTACCAGGACTGAATCATGAATAAACAGATAATATGAATGAATGAATATATACATACATACACACATACATACATACTAATAAGGAGATAAAAATTAGTAATCAAAAACCGCCTAAGAAACAAAAGTCTTTTTTTTTAACACCAATCATTTGCAAATGCTTCCAAAAAACAACTGAAGAGGAAAGAAAACTTTTAAACTCATCTTATGAGGACAGCATTATCTTTGATAACAAACCAGACAAGGACACTACAAGAAAAGGAAATTATAGGCCAATATCTTGATGAACATTCTCAAAAATCCTCAGACAAAATATAAGCAAATTCAATTCAACAGCATATTAAAAGGATCATACATACCCAAGATCAAGCTGGATTTATTCCTGGAATTCAAAGATAGCTCAACATAGCAATACATGTGATATACCACAATAACAACATGAAAGAAAAAATGATATGATCATCTCAATAGATACAGAAAAAGCATTTGACAATGTTTAATGTCTTTTCATAATAAAACTCTCAAAAACCTGAGCATAGAAGAAATATACCTCAACATAATAAAAATAAAAGCATATGACAAACCCACAGCTAACATCATCCTTGATAGTGAGAAGCTGCAAGATTTTCCTATAAGACCAGGAAAAATATGAGGATGCCTATTGTGACCACATTTATTCAGCATGGTGCTAGAAGTCTTAGAGCAATTAGGTAAGAAAAAAAATTGAAAAGTCTCCAAAGTGGAAAGGAGAAAGTATAAGTAAAACTTCCTCAGTTTGAATGATGCATTATTTATAGAAAATCCTAAAAACTCCAACAAAACTGTTAGAATTAATAAATTCAGTAAAGTTACAGGATACAAAAACAACATGCAAAAATCAGCCACATTTCTATACAGTAACACACTATATGAAAGAGAAAGTAAGAGAATAATATCACTAACAGTAACATCAAAAATGTAAAATATTTAGAAGTGAATATAACAATAGGTGAAAGATCTGTACACTGGAAACCATAAAACACTGATGAAAGAAATTTAAAAAGACCCAAATAAATGATCAGATATTCTATGTTAATGAATTAGAAGAATATTGTTAAAATATCCATACTACCCAAAATAATCTACAGATTGAATATAATCTCTATCAAAAATCCAGTGGAATTTTTTACAGAAATAGAATAAACAATCCTAAAATTTGTATGGAACCACAGTAAACCTCAAATAGCCAAAGCAATCTAGAGAAAGAAGGACAAAACTGGAGTCACCACACTTCCTGATTTCAAACTATATAACAAAGCTATAGTAACCAATACAATACGGTATTGATACAAAAATCACACATAGATCAATGGAACAGAAAAGAGGATCTAGAAATAAATTCATGCAAGAGCCAAGAATATACAATGGGGGAAAGGACAATATCTTCAATGAATAGTGCTAGGAAAACAAAATAGCTACATTCAAAAGAATGAAACTGTTCCTTTTTCTTAAACCATATACAAAAATCAAATAAAAATGGATTAAAGACTTGAATGGAATACTTGAAACTGTAAAATTCCTAGAAGAAAACATAAGAGGTAAGCAAGCTCCTGACACTGGTCTTGGCAATGTTCTTTTAGATTTGTTATCAAAGCAAGGATAACAAAAGAAAATAAATATGTGGAATTATATCAAACTAAAAAGCTTTGCACTACAAAGGAAACTATCAACCAAATGAAAAAGCAACTTACTAAATGGGAGAAAATGTTTGCAACTCACATATCTGATTAGGGATTAATATCCAGAATATATAAAGAACTTCTACAACTCATTAACAAAAAAGGAAACAATCCAATTTGAAAATGTGCAGAAGAAGATCTGAATAGACATTTTTCCCCAAGATGGCATACAAATGGCTAACCAATACATGAAAAGATGCCCAATATCACTAATCATCAGGGAAATGCAAATCAAAATCACAATGAGATTTCACCTCACACCATGCTAGGGTGTCTATTATCGAAAATACAAGAAATAACGCTTATTGGTGAGGATATGGAGAAAAGGGAACCCTTATACACTACTCGTTAGAATGTAAATTGATACAGCCACTATAGAAAATAGTATGGAAGATTCTCAGAAAATTAAAACTAGAACTCCTATATGATCCAGCAATCCTACTTCTAGGTATGTATCCAAAGACAAACAACCAAAAAATCAAATCATTATCTTGGAGATATCTATAACCCCATGTTTACTGCACCATTATTTATAATAGCCAAGACACAGAGACAACCTAAATGCCCATCAATGGATAAAGAAAATTTGGCATATACCATATATTGTGTAATGTTTTTTAAAGATTTTATTTATTTGACACAGAGAGAGAGAATACACACACAGTAATTTGTGAGATGATGAATATGATGATTAACTTAATGGTGGAAATCCTTTTACAATGTATACATGTATCAAATCATCATGTTGTATACTTTAAATTTTTTTAAAAGATTTTATTTGTTTACTTGAGAGGGAGCATGCCATAGAGGAAGAAGGAGAAGCAAACTCCTCATTGAAGGGGAAGCCAGAACCGGGGCTCAATCCCAGGATCCTGGGATCATGACCCAAACCAAAGGAAGACACTTAACTGACTGAGCCACCCAGATGCCCCTAAATATTTTAAATTATACCCCAATAAAGGTGAGAAAAAAAGAAAGTGTTGTATATTAAGTTATTGTTGCTATGACAACTACTTTTCTCCCTTTTAAACAACTGTACTGGATTATAAAATTCCACAAACATGTAACATTAGAGTTGGGAGAAAGCTTACAGATCTATTCCAACAACCTCATATTCTAGATGAGAAAAATGGAGTCTAAAACAGTTCCATGATAGGCCCAGATGACACCACAATTTCAGAAGTAGAGTAAAAACTAAAATCAGATCTGTTCTTAAACTCTTCCATCACAACAGACTGCTAAGACTTAACAACAGGAACTTAATGGGAAATCATTTTACAATGTGATTTACCTACTATTAAAGAATTTGATAAGCACAGTCAATCAATGCTTGAGTATATTCTGCAAATAAACTCATGAAAAGGCATACTCTTCCACAAAATCTGACTCCTAGAAGTGCACTGGGTGGATGCATGACAGGTGTAGGGATATAAAGAATGGAATTTCAGAGAAAATGGTCACATAGATAAGCATCTACACAGCTTAGACAGAGTAGGTACTGTTGCAGCACAAAGGCCTGGCTGGAAGTTGTACTAAATGTACTGACATGTTTTTGGTTTTGGTTTTGGTTTAAAGATTTTTATTTATTTATTTGAGAGTGAGAATAGGGGGAGGGTCAGAGGGAGAGGAAAACGCAGACTCCTCACTGAGCAGGGAGCCAGAGGGCAGCCTGATCCCAGGACCCTAGGATCATGACCTGAGCCAAAAGCAGACACTTAACCGACTGAGCCACCCAGGTGTCCCAACATACCAACATGTTTTAGTGAGGTCTTGCAAATGGGCAGTGGTGGTAAGGATCCACTGGCAGTGACCTTAAATTACTCACCTCACAAAAAAATCACATCATTAGGAAGAAATATAGTCAAGGCATTTTTTTTTTTAAATCTGAAGTGGGGAAGCAGTGATCCATGCTGCTCTTTGGATATGAAATGAGAATTAAGTTTTGATGTAACTTTTTATTTTATAAATTAACTTCAGACCTACAATACTACAATATATTTTTCATACTGCAATAGAGCATAGTGATTAAGACAAGATTCTGGAGCCAAATTTTCTAGATTCAAGTCTGGACTGTGGCCTGGCACTTCTATGCCTCAGTTTCCTCATAGGTTAACAAAGGATAAAGAAAAAATCTACCTCAAAAGAGTTATTGTGAAGATTAGATGAGTCATGTGCCTGGAATGGTGCCTGTGTGTAGTAAGCACTCAATAAATATTACCCATTATAGAATGATTACCAAGATGTAATTAACACATCCATGATATCACATAGTTAATGTGTGGTGAGAATGGTTAAGATATCAGCAACTTTCAAGTATACAAAAAATGTCTATATATATCTTTCTCAAAATATTTAACTTTTAATTCACCAAATATTTATTACATATTTACAATGTGCCTAGTACTGTGCTAAGTGCTATAATAGATGCAAAAGAAGATGATTTGATCTCAGCCCTGAGGGATGCCCGATCCTACAGGTAGACCACAAATACATTCATACACTCTAATCCAATCCCTGATCCCCAAATGAAGCTGGAGCTCACAGTTATTTATCTAAGGCTATCAGCATCAGCTCCACTAGTGGAGGTTGAGATTAATCTATAGGTCTCCAAAATTCTTAATTTCTTACTATGTTATCTACAACATGATTTCTACTAGGACAGGAGTTGTATAAAATAAGAAGCTAAGCTGAGTGAATAATAACATTTCCAATATTGACAAGGATATGTTTCAATGGCTTGTTTCCCTATCAGAAACTTTAACAGTACTAGCAATTTTAGAAGTGAGATTTATGGCACTGAACTCAAAAACATTTATATCAAACAGGCCCTTTTCCCCACTTTGAGTCCATTCCTTCATTCATTTTACAAACTTTCCTGCAATAGACCCTTTGATGCAGGGCTGAAAGACAAAATACTTCCTCCTCCAGGAGAACGAAATCCACCCTCATTTGTGTTATAAAACAATCACCATCCCAAGGCTTGGCTTCTTGGGAAACACAAATTCAAGCACCACAGGCAGATTTTTCAAGGTCCAGAGCTCAGAAATAATATTGACTGGTGAATCACAGCATGCATCATTGAGAGGGTAAAATTTAAGATCTATCGATGGTTGATTCATTTCACTTAAAGAATCCTCATTGGGCTTAGAGATCAAATAAACCACAAAAAGTTGATGCTTCTTTCATTATAGAATAAAATACCTAACTGCCAACTAGACAATAGCACTACTCAGGGATTACTGCCAATAGGCAATCATGCTAACTTGTGTTCATTCCTACTGTTTTAAGAAAACATTATTTTATATATAATATATGATTTATATATAAATTTTATATATACATTTATATAAAATATATATTATAAATAAAATAACAATTTATATATTATACATTATATATAGTCTCTCTCTATATATATATAACACATATTATAGGGGTGTGTGTATGTGTATATATATATATATATAGAGAGAGAGAGAGAGAATCAACTCAGTAGGCGTCTTGCCTTGGCTCCAAATTGTTGATTATGATTTGGCTAGAAGGGAACCAATTTTTAAGTGGTAATGTAGCTGTATATCCACATATAAGAGGGACCCTCACTTAGTATCTGTTTATGAAATGGAACAAATTCCCCCTGGTTATTTATGTTCTCAACAAGATGTATGTATCATCAGTTACTGAAGGACAACCACATAAAGAAGGCAAAGGGTAACACCTATTAAGTGCCCAACTTGTGTTGGACACAACACTGTCCATATATTATCTCACTGAATTCAATGGACTATATTCCATGGGGATAAGACTAAGACTAATTCACTACTATCTCCTCAGCACCTTCCATATTGCTTGGCACACTACAGGTGCTCAATAAATGTTGAATGGATCCTTATACAACCCTGCAAATCATATGGCCAATAGGAGATGTGGTACACAAATTTTTTCAAACTCTTCCTACCCACGAGCATATCCCTAAAGGACAATATTAATTTGTAATTCTAAAGGCCATGATTTGTTGACTAGCTGAAAAACATGACATTTTGGATAACACTAGAAAAAAATTGAGATACAAACTATGATATTACCCACCTACTCACCACTGGGGGAGGAGCAAAATATTATAGAATCTATATATATATATTTTAAGATTGTATTTATTTCAGAGAGATAGAGTGAGAGAGAGCATGAGAGGGGAGAAGGTCAGAGGGAGAAGCAGACTCCCGGTGGAGCTGGGAGCCCAATGCAGAACTCGATTCCGGGACTCCGGGATCATGACCTGAGCTGAAGGCAGTTGCTTAACCAACTGAGCCACCCAGGCGCCCTATAGAATCTATATTGATTAGTGCATATTAAAGAGAACAGCTCTGCAATATGGCATAGTACTCAAGAAATTGGGGTCTGGAGTCAGATTTACATTTGAATTCTGCCAATCACTAGCAAGTTTTCTGAACCCCCATTTCTTCATCTGTAAAACAAGGACAATAACAGAACCAATTCTGTCTAAATCCCACTATCCTTCTACTCTAGACTTGCACCTGAACAACTGAAAGATGCTGAAAAAAGGTCATTCAACCATGTTGACTATACACGGATGTTTGCAAAATCTCAAATGGGACCTCGGCACAAGATTTCTCCCAGATCCTACTTTTTCATAGTAAACTAACTTGCTAGTTCTCCAAAGTGACTCACCAAACCCAAGACACCTTCTACAAACACCTCAGCTACTAACCTCACCACAGATTCTGTTAAAAAGGAAGCACTCAGCCTAGAGCCAACTCTCAATTGACAACCTACCTGAACACACAGGCTCTGCCTTCTCTGCTTTTGAAATGAAGATGTCTAATCTTAAAATCACCCCTCACATGTCCTCCACATGCTCCCTCTCACCTACTCAAGAAATTTTCCCTACCATTCTTCCCTTTCTCACTGCATCACCAGTGTCTCCCTGTCTACTGAGCTCATCACATTACAGATAAACATCCTTTACTTTCAAAAACATTCCTTGACCCAGCATCCCCTTCCAGCTACACCCTGCCCACCACAGAACTGCAGTAGAGTCAGCTGTAAGACCATTCTTTTCTCAGCCAATTTCAGTGGGATTTCTGCCCTTTTCACTCCACTCTGTGCCTCTTGTCAAAGTCACCAGCAATCTCTATCTTGTCAAATCCCATATTTACTTCTCTGTCTTTATTCTCCTTGATTCTCTCACAACATCTTCCACCTTAAAAGCTGTTTCTTGCCTTGTCCTCAGGACCCCACACTCAATTTCCTCTGTTTCACAAGGAATTTCTCCTAGGACTGATGAATTTATATATAATTTATTTGACCTACTGAAGAATGAAAATGTAGGGCCCTTAAAAAATTAAGAATTCCCAGATAGCAACAGTAAACCATTAAACCAAACATGGACCCTTTAAAGCATAAGGGCCCTGTGCCACACCTGTAAAAGTCACATGCCCCAAGCTGGCTCTGGTTCCTTTCTCAAAGTTAAAGATCCCTAAACACGAACTCAAGCCATTTTCTTCTATCTATGCCTTCATTCTAAGGCTCTCATTTGCTCTCTTGGCTTAATAACTGTATCTATGCTGATGACATCTAAATTAAATCTTTAGTCCCAACCTTTGCTAAGCTCCAGAATTTTTCCTCTTTTTTTTTCTTTTTTTGAGAGACAGAGGGAGAGAAGACATGAGCAGGGGTGGGGGTGGGACAGAGGGAGAGAGAATCTTAAGCAGGCTCCATGAGTAGCACAGAGTCTGAGGTGGGGCTTGATCTCACAACCCTTAGACAGTGACCTGAGTTGAAATCAAGAGTCAGTTACTTAACCAACTGAGCCACCCAGGCACCTCTAAGCTCCAGACTTCTTTATCCAACTGCCACCTTAGAGAGCATGTCTAGGAGATATCTCAAACTTGATAAGCCCCCCGGCCAAAAAACAACTTCTGCATTTCCCCATATCCTGACCCTGCCTCAACCCCTTGATTTCAGCAAATGACAACATTCTCCCAGTTTCTCATGCCCAAACTTGAAAGTCATTCTTGATTCCTCTATTGTTTATATCAGAATTAGTATGTCCAAAAAAATCCTATCAAAATATATATCCCTAATATGATCAAATTTTTACTACTGCTTCCACCCTAGCTTAATACTTGGCTCATGAGAGGAGCCCAATAAATATGTGCCAGTGAACCTAGGGGTAAATGGGGATGTTGTGAAAATTATGAGGCAATTAGTATAAAATTCTTATTGCAAGATGGTGCTCAATAAATGGTAATTGTGGATAATGTAATTAATAATAATAATAGTAACAAGAACAGTACAGCATCACTGTGGCAGAAACTAGCTTGTTATTCACCTAACCTAGTTATTTTCCCCCCCTCCCCCCACGGGCACACAGCTAAACTATATTCCTCAAGCTCCCTCTCCTGCAGTATTTGTGCCCAGGTGCTAGAGTCCCAACCAATGGGATGAGGGCTCTGGCTCACAGAATCTAACTGCTGGAAATTACCCACTCTCTCTTTAGGATATCAGTGGTTTGGTATGCCCTAGGTTGACCTTAGAAACCACACATTGATGATGGCAGAGGCCAGATTTACGTCCTTGGAGATGGAGTGGAATTTCACTTCCTTCCGCGTGACAGCTGGATTTGAGCTGAGTGGGAGAGTTCTACTGAGTTCAGCCACAGGGATTTTGATTTTGTTTTTAATTTTTGTGTGTGTGTGTTCCAAAATTCATTGTTTATGCACCACACCCAGTGCTCCATGAAATATGTTCCCTCCTTAATACCCACCACCAGGCTTACCCAACCCCTCATCCCCCTCCCCTCCAAAACCCTCAGTTTGTTTCTTAGAGTCTACAGTCTCTCATGGTTTGTCTCGCCCTCCGATTTCCCTCAACTCACTTCTCTCCTTCACCCAATGTCCTCTGTGTTATTCCTTATGCTCCACAAGTAAGTGAAACCATATGATAACTGACTTTCTCTGCTTGACTTATTTCACTCAGCATAATCTCCTCCAGTCCCATCCATATTGATACAAGTTTGGTATTCATCCTTTCTGAAGGAGGTGTGATATTCCATTGTATATATGGACCATATCTTCTTTATCCATTCATCTGTTGAAGGGCATCTTGGCTCTTTCCACAGTTTGGTGACTGAGGCCATTGTTGCTATGAACAATGGGGTACAGATGGCCTTTCTTTTCACCACATCTGTATCCTTGGGGTAAATACCCAGTAGTGTAGTTGCTGGGTCATATGGTAGCTTTATTTTTAATTTCTTAAGGAATCTCCACACTGTTTTCCAAAGTGGCTGCACCAACTTGCATTCCCACCAACAGTGTAAGAGGGTTCCCCTTTCTCCACATCCTCTCCAACACTTGTTGTTTACTGTCTTGTTGATTTTGGCCATTCTAACTGGTGTAAGGTGGTATCTCAATGTGGTTTTGATTTGAATCTCCCTGATGGCTAATGATGATGAACATTTTTTCATGTGTCTGTTAGCCATTTGTATGTTTTCTTTGGAGAAGTATCTGTTCATGTTTTCTGCCCATATTTTGACATGATTATCTCTTTTTTGGGTGCTGAGTTTGAGGAGTTCTTTATAGGTCTTGGATATCAACACTTTGTAGTGTCTTTGGTGAATACCTTCTCCCATTCTGTGGGTTGCCTCTTTGTTTTGTTGATTGCTTCTTTTACTGTGCAGAAGCTTTTGATCTTGATGAAGTCCCAAAAGTTCATTTTCGCTTTTGTTTCCTTTGCCTTTGGAGACATGTCTTGAAAGAAGCTGCTGTGGCCGATGTCAAAGAGGTTATTGCCTATGTTCTCCTCTAGGATTTTGATCGACTCCTGCCTCATGTTGAGGTCTCTTACCCATTTCGAGTTTATCTTTGTGTAGGGTGTAAGAGAATGGTCAAGTTTCATTCTTCTGTACATAGTTGTCCAATTTTCCCAGCACGATTTACTGAAGAGACTCTCTTTTTTCCACTGTATATTTTTTCCTGCTTTGTTGAAGATTATTTGACCATAGAGTTGCAGGTCCAAATCTGGGCTCTCTATTTTGTTCCATTGAAATATGTGTCTGAACTATCACATGATCTCCCTGATATGAGGAAGTGGAGATGCAACAGGGGTGGGGGTTAAGGTGGTAGGAAAAGAAAAAATGAAACAAGATGGGATCGGGAGGGAGACAAACCAAAAGTGACTCTTAATGTCATAAAACAAACTGAGGGGGGTGGGGAGGGAGAGGGCTTGGGAGAGGGTGGTGGGGTTACATTATATGTTTAAATTAAAAAAAAGCTTAAATAAAAAAAAATAATAATAATTAAAAAAAAAAAAGAAATATGTGTCTGTTTTTGTGCCAGTACCATGCTGTCTTAGTGATCACAGCTTTGTAGTAAAGCTTGAAAGCAGGCAACATGATGCCCCCAGCTTTGTTTTTCTTTTTCAACATTTCCTTAACAATTCAGGGTCTCTTCTGCTTCCATACAAATTTTAGGATTGTTTGTTCCAGGTCTTTGGAAAAGACCGATGACATCTTGATCGGAATGGCATTTAAAGTATAGATTGCTCTGGGCAGTACAGACATTTTAACAATGTTTATTCTTCTGATCCATGAGCATGGAATGCTCTTCCATCTTTTTGTGTCTTCTTCAATTACCTTCATGAGTGTTCTGTAGTTCCTCGAGTATAGATCCTTTACTTTTTTGGTTAGGTTTATTCCCAGGTATCTTATTGTTCTTGCTGTTATAGTAAATGGAATCAAATCTCTAATTTCCCTTTCTTTATTTTCACTGTTAGTGTATAAGAAAGCAACTGATTTCTGTACATTGATTTTGTATCCTGCCACATTACTGAATTGCTGTACGAGTTCTAGTAGTTTGGGGGTGGAGTCTTTTGAGTTTTCCATGTAAAGTATCATGTCATCTGCAAAGAAAGAGAGCTTGACTTCTTCATCACCAATTTGAATACCTTTTCTTTTTGTTGTCTGATTGCTGTTGCTAGGACTTCTAATACTATGTTGAACAAGAGTGGTGAGAGTGGGCATCCTTGTTGTGCTCCTGATCTCAAAGGGAAGGCTGTCAGCTTTTCCCCATTAAGGATGATATTCGCTGTGGGTTTTTCATAAATAGATTTTATGAAGTTGAGGAACGTCCCCTCTATCCCTAATCAGGAACGGATGCTGTATCTTGTCAAATGCATTTTTTAAAAAGATTTTACCTATTTATGTGACAGAGATAACAAGCAGGCAGAGAGGCAGGCAGAGAGAGAGGAAGGGAAGCAAGCTCCCTGCTGAGCAGAGAGCCCGATGTGGGGCTCAATCCCAGGACCCCGGGATCATGACCTGAGCCAAAGGCAGAGGCTTTAACCCACTGAGCCACCCAGGTGCCCCTGCATTTTCTGCATCAATTGAGATAACCATGTGGTTTTTCCCCCTTCTCTTATTGATTTGTTCTATCACATTGATTGGTTTGCAAATGTTCAATCACCCCTGCATCCCATGGATAAATCCCACCAGGTCATGGTGGATAATCTTTTTTTTTTTTAAATAAAACTTCAATAGTTTTTATTGAAAATAGGTGAAGCTCTTTAGCCTGGCTCTCATGGCCCTATCTTTTTTTTTTTTTAAACTTTTTTTTTAATGTATAAGTATTATTAGCCCCAGGGGTACAGGTCTGTGAATTGCCAGGTTTACACACTTCACAGACTCACCATAGTACATACCTTCCCCAAGGTCCATAACCCAACCACCCTCTCCCTACCTCCCTACCTCCCTACCCCTGGCAATCCTCAGTTTTGTGAGATTAAGAGTCTCTTAGGGTTTGTCTCCCTCCCAATCCCATCTTGTTTCATTTATTCTTTTCCTACCCCCCAAACTTCCCATGTTGCCTCTCAACTTCCTCATATCAGGGAGATCATTATAATTGTCTTTCTCTGATTGACTTATTTCACTAAGATTAGTGAAATAGTGAAAGATTATTACACTAATCTTTTTAATGTATCGTTGGATCCTAGTAGGTAGGATCTTTTGGAGAATCTTAGCATCCATATTCATCAGATATATTGGTCTAAAATTCTCCTTTTTGGTGGGGTCTTTGCCTGGTTGGGGGATCAGGGTAATGCTGGCTTCATAAAAAGAATCTGGAAGTCTTCCTTCTGCTCCAATTTTTTGAAATAGCTTCAGGAGAATAGGTATTATTTCTTCTTTGAATGTTTGGTAGAATTCCCCAGGGAATCCCTCAGGGCCTGGGCTCTTGTTTTGGGGGAGTTTTGATCATCACTTCAATGTCGTTACTAGATAATGGTCTATTCAGGTTATCAATTTCTTCCTGATCCAGTTTTGGAAGTTTATAGGTCTCCAGGAATGTATCCATTTCTTCTAGGTTGCTTAACTTATTGGCATATAACTGTTGATAAAAATTTCTGGTGATTAACTTATTGGCATGTAACGATAATAATTTCTGATGGTAATATTTCTGACGTTTTATTGATGTGTTCTACTGTATCTCTAGTTTCTATCTCATTGATCTCTGCTCTAATCTTGAGTATTTCCTTTCTTGTGTGTGGGGTTGGCTTAATCTATTGTTGATTTTCCAGTTCTTAAAGGTATAAAGAGAGCTGGTGTATTCTGGATTTTTCCAGTTTTTTTGAGTGAAGCTTGGAGACTCTTAGGACAGCCTTTGCCATACCCCACAGGTTTTGGACCGATGTGTCTTCATTCTTATTGGTTTCCATGAATTTTAAAGTTCTTTGATTTCCTGGTTGATCCAAACATTCTTTTTTTAAATTTTTTTTTAATTTTTATTTATTTATTTGACAGGGAGAGAGATCACGAGTAGGCAGAGAGGCAGGCAGAGACAGAGGAGGAAACAGGCTCCCCACTGAGCAGAGAGCCCAATGTGGGGCCCGATCCCAGGACCCTAAGACCACGACCTGAGTCAAAGGCAGAGGCTTTAACCCACTGAGCTACCCAGGCGCCCCTGATTCGAACATTCTTAAGCAGGGTGGTCTTTAGCTTCTAAGTGCTTGAATTCCTTCCATAATTTTTCTTGTGGTTGAGTTCCAGTTTCAAAGCATTGTTGTCTAAGAATATGCAGGGAATAATCTCAGTCATTTGGTATTGGTTGAGCCCTGATTTGTGACCAAGTATGTGGTCTATTCTGGAGAAAGTTCCATGTGCACTCAAGAAGAATGAGTATTCTGTTGTTTTAAGGTTGAATGTTCTATATATATCTATGAGATCCATCTGGTCCAATGTGTCATTCAATGCTCTTGTTTCTTTATTGATTTTATGCTTGGATGATCTGTCTATTACTGAGAGTGGTGTGTTAAGATCCACAGCTATTAATGTATTCATATCAATATGACTCTTTATCTTGATTAACAGTTGTCTTAAGTAGTTGGCTACTCCCATATTGGGGGCATAAATATTTACAATTGTTAGATCTTCCTGGTGGATAGACCCTTTAAGAATGATGTAGTATCCTTCTTTATCTTTGACTACAGTCTTTAGTTTAAAATCTAATTTATCTGGTATGAGAATTGCCACCCTAGCTTTCTTTTGAGGCCCATTGGCATGAAAGATGCTTCTCCATCCCTTTACTTTCAGTCTGGGTGTATCTTAAATTCCAAATGGGTCTCTTATAGACAGCATATGGATGGGTCATGTCTTTTTATCCAATCTGCAACCCTGTGTCATTTTATGGGAGCATTTAGACCATTCATGTTGAGAGTAATTATTGAAATATACGTTTTTATTGATATCATGTTGCCTGTGAAGTCCTTGTTTCTATAGATGGTCTCTGTAAATTCCTGTTCTATGTCACTCTTGGGTTCTTTCTTCTTTTGTAGAACCTCCTTTAATATTTCTTGTAGTGCCAACTTAGTGGTCACCTACTCCTTTAGACCTTGCTGGTCCATTTTGAATGCCAGCCTTGCTGGATAAAGTATTCTTGGCTGCATGTTCTTCTCATTTAGTGCCCTACATATGTCTTGCCAGCCCTTTCTGGCTTTCCAGGTTTCTGTGGACAGGTCTGGCATTATTCTGATGGACCTTCCTCTGTACCTAAGGAATCTCTTCCCCTTAGCTGCCCTCAGGAGCTCTTCTCTAAAATTATGATTCATCAGTCTGACAATCAAGTGTCTCAAGGTCTTTCTAGATTCATTGATCTTGGGGGTGATCTTTCTGCCTCTAGACACGAACAATGGTTCCATTCCCCAGACTGGGAAAATTTTCATCTAGGATTTGTTCAACTATATCTTCTAGTCTTCTTTCTTTCTCCTCCCTCTTAGGGATCCCAATAATTCTGACACTGGAACATTTCATGGCATCATTTATTTCCCTAATTCTGTTTTCATGGTTTCTAAACTGTTTCTTCCATGCATCCTCCTGATCCTTTTTCTCTATCAGTTTGTCCTCTAGATCACTAATTCTATCTTCTGCCTCAGTTACCCTAGCTGTTAGAGTATTTAGATTAGACTGGATCTCATTGATAGCATTTTTAACTTTTTAACTTCTTCCCAGGTGGTTTTCATGTCTGCCCTTAAAGATTCTATGTTGTCACTAATGGTTTTCTCCAACCTCCATTGCCCGAATAATTGTTACACTGAATTCCCTTTCTGACATACTTTTTATGTCCATATCCAATAGTTCTGATGGAGAGGGCACAGTCGCTGAATTTTTCCTCTATTGGGTGTTCCTCCTCCTAGTCATTTTGGTGAGAGGTGGTTGAGGGGATGTGTAGCTGAATATATCAACCGCAATCCAGGCAAGGTTCACCCTGGAACACTTCTGAGCAATCGGAAGTCACCACTCCCCACTGGCATCTTCTGCCCCCATAGAGATCCAGAAGTGTATAATCTTATATCTTAGGCTGATTTCATGGGTGTTCAGAGTATTCTGGTAGATAATTAGCTCACTTTAGGGGACCAGTTGAAACAGGGTCTCCTCCTTCTCTGCCATCTTGCCAGGGATTTTGTTTATCTGCTACAGCCACACCAGTTACTTTAATTAACACAAAGTCATCACTTCTCTGGCAGCAGACCTCTGAAGTGTATGTAGTTTCAAGAGGAGCGAGCCTCACAAAAGACTGGCTTAGGAGTCCCAGCTGCAGGATACTGGAAGGAGCCTCTGAAAGTATCCTTTCCAGTAATTATTCTATGTGACCTCAGGAATCAAGCCAAGAGTAAATTTAGGATTTTTCTCTTTTTGTTTGCTGGTACATAGTGAGCACTCAGTAAGTGTTTGTTACATTAATAGATGGTGGGGGAAAAAAGGACCTATGTACTTAGGACTCAGTCCTAAGTACAGGCATCATGCACTGAGCATAGGTCCTTTTTCCTTTTCCTTTCCTTCCTTCCTGAAGGAAGGAAATGTTTCTTCCTTCCTAAAGAAAGGAAGTTCTTTACTTCCTATGGGAACCTCAGGGAAACATTTGGATTATGTGATAATCACTTTAAATGACTTGTAGAAATCATATAATAAGTACTTTGTAGATGGCCAATGTGTCCCATTTTTATAAAATCACTGCTGCTTGAATATAAATTAAAATGCAAATCAGGTCACTTTTGTAGCTTTTTTCCTATCAACGTACAAATTAACAAGGTTCTTACGGTAACATATTAGTTTATTAAAGCTAAAAGAGTAGCTTAATTGGATTTACATTTATGTTTAATGACTTACTTAGCTGAAAATATGTATTAATTCTGCAGCTAATCCTCATTATCACTTGGTATCATACAGTGAAAAACAAATGGTTACCTGGACACATGAGCCCATGTACCCGACTATACCAGCTTGCCAAGGTTGCTCAGAAAATGGAACTGACCTCATGATCATGCATTCACTCTCCTTTGGGGGCTAGTGCCTATCCTTCAGCTGCCCTGCTCCATTCCAACTCCTTTGCTCCCACTCTGATTTGTGACAGCATCTAGTGTGATGATACAACTTTTATGTTTTTATGTTTTCTTCCTAACTGAAAGAAGGGCAAGACAGCACAAGGAGTTACTCTTCTATACTTCTCAAAGCTTAAGTCAGAGCTTGGTGTTTAACAGGTGCTTAACCAATGCTGAATGAATGAATGAATGAATGGAAAATACTGAATAAGTTCATCCAGTAACCATTTGGCTGCCAAGACTAGGAAAACAACATCCTCCATGCATCATAAATTCTGTTGAGTTATTAATAGCAATCCCACATAAATGCAAAGACATGTCAGCTAAGCTTGCTGCTCAAAATTTACTCAGCCAGGCATCATGCACTGAGCAGCCCTGTGTACAGAATGGTAAATAATTAACAGTCTGTGCTTTCAGGGCACTCAGTCTACAGAAGGAGAAAGACTTATAAAAACACACATTAACAAACCAAGAGGTGTTTAGTGCTATAACAGAAATGCATACAAAGTGCATTGGGGCACAGCTCTGGGAACAGCTAATTGCTTCTAGCAGGCTCAAAGAAAAGAAAAGAAAAGAAAAGAAAAAGAAAAAAGCACTTCACAGAGAAGCAGACTTTTAAGCTATATATTGAAAGGTACAAAAAAGTTTGCCATGGAGAGAAAGGAGCTTCTCACAAACACCCCATTTATTTTGTACAAAGTTTGATTAAAGAAATTTTCATCTCTTGAAGAACATAGCTCAGAAAGTCTCATGGGCATAATGGTTTAGGTAGCTCCTCTTTGTCCTGTCTAGTCCTTTCAATAAAACAGACATGATAAATGATGTTCTTTCTTTTAGCAACAGCTCATCAAAATTTAAGGTGATATAAAAACTCAGTAATCACAAAGTGATGGATGGAGATAGGCAACTAGGAACTATCCTAGTAAAATGATTCCCAGGGAATAATTAATAATCCCATATATGGGGACAATAATATTAAGAGGCATGTATGCCACCTATTAAATGAGGTTTTTTGGTCATCTCCTAGTACTGGGTAGGAGATATGCAGAAGAGTAAGAGGGCCCATTCTCTAGATAAATAAGGACATATCCCAATAATACCTGAAAAACACCACTGTGAAGAAGGAGACTTCTTTAGAACCAATGAACCTACAACTTTAACTTACAGAATGTTGTAGAATTTTATGTTTGGAAATCTAAAGTAATTCAAGAACAAATGAAAAAATAGTTCTGGCCTTGAACTAATGCATACAGAAGCCGGGATATTGATTTCCTGAACTATGGATCACACTGCCACACTATAAAAGTTTGTTTATTGTCCTGCAGTATCTAAAGGAAGAGCTTACAAACCCTAATTAAAATTTAAATGAAAGTAATCATCAGATAAAAATGACCCACAGGCTAAGGGATTAAAATAAATTATGTTATGATGGTATTTGAAGAAAATAGATAAGGATGGTTTTCTAAAAAAAAAAATCCTACAAATTATGGAATGACAAACTGTCATGTTTCAAGGACTATGCTGCAAAAAAAGTTAATGAAAACTGAAAAACCCTCACTGTATTCATTTCGTTTTTCAATAGACAGCCAAGGCTGTTTAACTGAATTCCCTCAGCTAAAAAACATGATAAAGATGTCTAAAGAAAGTAAAACAATAATTTTGTGAACTTTTAAAAACAAGAGTCATAGGATGCTCTGGAGTTATATATAAGGTACATTTAAAATGAGATTGGCTGCAAAACTGCATCAAATATTACAGGACAATGTCAAAGGTGCTGACTCTGTCCCTCAACTTAGGATCTTCTTATCTCCTTTCTGGGAATCCTTCCTATATAGTGACAACTGCATTGGGTTCTAGCAACTGCTCTCTCCCATCGTATCCCTTTATGAAATTCTTATCAAAGTATCCTAATCTGAACATGCTATTTGCTTTCTACTAAGACTGTGAAGTGGGATTCTGGCACCAGATTTCTTGTGAATTTGAGAAATGCAGGCAAAACCTCCTTGGCAGGAGAAAAGGGAAGGCCAACGACCCAGGCCAAGGGTGACATCAGTTACTCAAGTTGTCACCAGTGGCGGCATGAGATGAAATACAGGTGGAAGGGAAGGTGTTGGGAGGTTAAGAAGTCAAGGCACTTTATTACTATGGTGATGGCAGTAATTATAAATATTATCAAGTCTCTTGCTTTTTCTCACAGCCCTAGAAGTTGTCTAAGTGGAAAATGAGAAATTGAAATCTGTGAATATACAATTGAGAGCATAAATGAATAAGAGAGAAAGTTCTCATAGCTACTCATCTCCTACAGTACAGCAATCCCTCATCTTCTAGAGTCACAGGACAGACGTGGCTGAGGAACAAGCCTAGGGCCAGATTATAAAGGTTGTATAACTGCAGTTCTAATCACACAATCAGCTCCAGCAGGTGTGTGATACTAAGGTAAGGTCTTGGTGGCCAGGGTGTGTGACCCTGATAAATAGGCATAGACGAAGGCAAAAACTTTGAACCCACAAAATCCACAAAAAAAGGATAGATATTTCCTCCCTAACAAAATCAGCCTCTCCCTATATAATAACCTGTTGATGGTTCATCCTCTCCCAGAACCCATTTCTACTACCTCTCATTACCTCTAGGTCTATACCTAACCTAGTAAATCCTGGAGAGAGGAGACAGCCTACATGGCTTAACACTTCTAGAACCTTGCCAATCTGCATTGTCAGGAACCAGGGGAGGATTTGTGAGTTTCTAAGGACATTGGTCTGGTTTAACTCAGCAACAATGTACACTCACTCAAGATTTAGGATTTCATGTTTTTGTCTGATCATCAGAGAGTGGCATCAGTGACTTGACAAATCATCAAATTAAATCCTGGACTCAAAGGTGCCCTAAGTTTATGATGTCACTTTCAATCTCCTGCCATCCTGTACAGTAAGGGTCAGTGAACTGTGGCCTATGGGCCAGATCTGGACTGCTGTCTGTTTTGGTATAGTCCACAAACTAAGAATAGTTTTTAGTTGTTTTAATTTTAAAATATAAGCATACAAACCACCACAACCACCACCACCAGAACAATAAAAATTATCAGTCTTTGGCAAAAACAGTTGCTAAATTTTGTGTCTTGAGAAAATACATACCATCTGAACCTAGACAGAAATTGAAGGAGCTTATTTCTACTGTAAAGAGATGGGATGCTTAAGTGTCCTTGTTGTGGGCAATCACCAATCCCTAACCAGAGCTCACACCCTTCACCAAGATTGGGAAGAGAGATACCCTTGAAAAGTTCACGGTGGTTGTCCTCTGAAGATGAAGATGGAAAGTTTCAGGGATAATGCTGAAATGAAATCAAGTTCTTTGATCTCAATGGAGATAAAGGGATCCAAGAATGGTAGAAGCCAGATGATGGTACTTGACTGGGAGTGACAAGATGGATGCAGGAATGAGTGGTAATTAGAGCCTTGATACACAAGGATCAAGATTTGAAGAAATGAAAGAAAATCGGATTGACCTATGAACGTGCTACTTGACACATATGAGAGGAATAATTCTAGGTCTGATAGGCTGAGATTTAATATAGTCACTACAGTAGGGTTTCTCACCCTCTTACCAAGATTCACTAACCCACAGCTTCCTAACAGAGGGAGAACCTGAGTCCTTTTGAGGATAACCCTACAATGCTGCCTCAGGTATCCTTCAAACCTTCCCTGGAGGATCCTATGGCTGTTCCTAAGGTGACTATGCACTAGAGAAAGGAAAATACTCAGAACTTCTACAACTCTAGATATTATATCTGAATTTACACCACTCTCTGAAATACTGCTTTGGTGCCCCATTCAAAAAGGGCAGCTTGTGGAGATATGTGGTAAGAGTCTTGGCTTAAGTCTACCTCACAGTAGGTCCAATGGACCAGAGACTTTTCCCAGGGTTATTTCCCCAGTCCCAGAATATATGCCAGAGACAGATATATTTATCAATTAATAAAACCCTCACACTGGTTCACTGACTCACTGAGTGAGGGCCACATAGACACTCCTAGAACTACTCCATCCAAAAGAATAAACTAAAAGCATACACGTAGGGGAACTGCGGGATTGGTGCTACTACCCAAGAGTGGAAGAATTAAAGGGTGGGGATTCCCATCTTATCTTTATTTAACTCAGAAGAAGCCAGATGGTTTGTGGAGACTATTGGGAGACAATCACAAGCTGAACCAAGTGGCGTTGCCAATCACAACTGCGGCTCCAGCCACAGTATTTTTATTGTAGAAATCAACAGACTGTGGCATATGGTATGCAGCTACTAACCAGGAAAATGCTATTTTCCTCCATCCCCATAATAAAGAAAATCAGAATTAACTTGCTTTCAGTTATTGGGAGAAACAGTACACCTTTACTGTGGCAGCAAATCTCTCTGTCATATTATTCTCTAGAACAGTTCTGCCGGTACCATTTCTCATGGACTTGCAGCATGACTTATCCATTGTTGCATTCTCTATCCAACATTGCCTATGTCCAGGGAATGTATTTTGAGACAAAAGAAGGGCAGTGTTGCACTTTCATCCATGGATCTACTGATCTTACCATGTTTCCCATGTAAATAGCATTTTACATAATTTATCTCCTCCTCCACCAAAATATACTGGTCCAGAAACAAGGAGGAGAGGTGAGAGTGTTCTTTTTTTTTTTTTTTTAAGATTTTATTTATTTATTTGTCAGAAAGAGTGAGCACAGCCAGACAGAGTGGCAGGCAGAGAGAGAGGAGGAAGCAGGCTCCCCACCAAGCAAGGAGCCCAATGTAGGACTTGATCCCAGGACGCTGGGATCATGACCTGAGCCGAAGGCAGCCGCTTAACCAACTGAGCCACCCAGGCGTCCCGGTGAGAGTGTTCTTATCCTAACTCTCACCCTAATACTGAAAAATCCACTTATAGAAATTTTGCTTTTCATCCCCACAACTTTGACTACCTGACCTGGGAAGTCTTAGTGCCTTAGTGCCTAGTGACATGCTTCTAATCAGGAAACATGGCCAGAGTTCCACTGAGTTGGAAGCTGAGGTGGCTGTGGGTCACTTGAGTTGGCTGTATGACTAAGCAGACAAGAGAAGGACTCACTGACTAATCCGAATTAGTAGGTAGAAATTGGGCTGCTAATATAACATGGAGGACTATGCTCCTCCATGGAACCAGGGAACACTGAAGCAACCCAAGAAAGAACAGACTGCCAAAACTGAGATTCTGCAGGAATAAAAGGTTTGGGTTACCCTCTTCCTGTCCTATCTAGCTGAGAAGCTGGAGGAAGTAAGGGGCAGAGAGCGTGATATGGGGAAAGACAACTCATGCAACAGAATCCAGCACTGCAGCAGTTGTGCTTTGAGTTTCCTTTATTCCCCTCCTCCTGGTTTGAGGAGGGAGTATCACTGAAGTGACATTATTCAACAATGAACCATAGGATGGGACTTGCTGAGACCCCAGTGAAGGTCACAAGAACATTACACTTAGACAAAAGATAAACAGATATACAGAGGGGCCAAAGGCATGAACTGTGCTGAGTATCACCCACTGTCCCTCCTGATCTTTTCTCCACCCTCTCCATCCTGTCCAATGCACTAAGAGCCTGACTTGGATGGGTTATATCAATGGTTTCCCATTGGTTTCTGCCAATGGGAGCCACCAGCAGAAGACAGGAAAGCTAAAGGAGAGCGATATCAGGTTACTAAAGGTCCTGTGTTAATTGCTGCCATCTGGAGGCCAGTTACATAGATGGTCTTTAGACTTAAGCAGACTCAAACACACATCCTCATTTCCAGCAACAACTGGTGTGTCCCCTTGCACAAGTCTGCCAGAGGCTTCTATCTACCTCTGCCCCCTCAGGCCTAAGGGAGGTAAATAGAGCTGCACTTACAAGCCCCAGAGTGCTGTACTGTTCCTGTGGTTTCCTTACACCCTGCCCACACCTTTGCAAATTGTCCCTTTATTACATTCTTCTCAAATTATCCTAATTTGAGTGTTCCATCTGTTTCACGCTGAGACTCAGATTTATATAGCATCAGCAGGGTAAAACAAAATGCAGCTTTTGTGAGGCATTATTTTGTTTTTTTGAACACACACACACACACAATATAATGAGATCTGCTCAAGTAAAGGCCTTGAGGCAAACGAAGAGCTTATTAGGAAAGGTGTGTGTGTGTGTGTGTGTGTGTGTGTGTGTGAGAGAGAGAGAGAGAGAGAGAGAGAGAGAGAATGGGAGAGAAGGAGGAAAGAGGGAGGGAGGGAGGGTTCCCACTCGTAAACCTAACCCTAAAGGAAGAGGAAGTTATAGTGACAAGGGGGAAAGAGACCTAGGCCAGTTTGGTCAGTTAGAATTTTGTATCCTCTTGGCCACTGTGATTGACTCAATGGTGAGCATATAATGGTATCAGAGTAATATTTTGGGACTTTTGCTGCAGTGACCCAGAGCAAGGCATTCACAGGGCTGGAGCCACACTGTCAACTACCTTGTACCCAAGAGTAGGCAGTCTACCTGAGAAGGAAGTTAACCCAGGGAAAATCTGAATCCCTGGACCAAATCATGCCTGAAGCTAGATATTCCTTTGGACTTCTGTTTTGCTCAAGGCACTTTGAGTTGGGTGCTCTGTCACCTACAAAAGAAAAAATTTTTACCGTCAGTGACAAACCAAGGACACGGTGGAAAAAGCCGACCCTGGGTACAGGCACTAAAAAAGTAGATTATAAAGAATTTAAGAACAATAATAGAACCCTCTATGAGTCAGTCTGCTTTTTATTATTACCATTAACTGGTAATTTAAACCTTATCAAAATATTCCTTCCCTGAAGTTCCAAATAATTATGGCAGTTACTGTAAAGTGTAATAACGTATCATACATATATGTTTTAAACTACCTTATTTTGTTATCTTTAAATAAATGTAGTGTTTAATTGGCAATGAATTCAGAGAACTCTCAATTCTACAGTTGACTTCCAGACTTAAGCCAACTCAAAAATTTCAAAGCCATTTCAAAAATAAATTCATTATGGGACCTCAAAAGTGGCCCCAACTCAGCCTAGGGGAATTAGGAGAGGCTTTCTAGAAAAGCCAACACTTGAGTATTGAAGCTCAAGGCCTTCATATCAAGTTTAAATAAGTCTAAGAGATTCCTAACTGGTTACCCTTTTCCTGTTCTACCCACCTGACAATCTATTTTCATCACATCAGCCAGATCCTTTTAAGACATACCTCTGCCCAAAAAATGCCCAATAGCTTCCCACTTCATTCAGACTAAAGATCAAAATACACTGAGGTGCCTGGGTGGCTCAGTGGGTTAAAGCCTCTGCCTTTGGCTCAGGTCATGATCCCAGGGTCCTGGGGTCAAGCCCCGCATCAGGTTCTCTGCTCAGCAGGGAGCCTGCCTCCCCACCTCTCTCTCTGCCTCTCTGTGATCTCTGTCTGTCAAATAAATAAATAA
The DNA here is from genome assembly GCA_003697995.1 of Taxidea taxus jeffersonii. Lineage (NCBI taxonomy): Eukaryota > Metazoa > Chordata > Mammalia > Carnivora > Mustelidae > Taxidea > Taxidea taxus. The sequence continues at coordinate 71,489 of RCUC01109830.1, forward strand.
AAATCTTAGAAAAAAAAAAAAAA
>ML097984.1:0-34529 GCA_003697995.1 Taxidea taxus jeffersonii
TCTTATGGCATCACTTATCTCTCGAATTCTCCCCTCGTGGTCCAGTAGTTGATTGTCTCTCTTTTGGTCTGCTTCATTATTCCCTGCCATTTGGTCTTCTATATCACTAATTCTGTCTTCTGCCTCATTTATCCTAGCAGTAAGAGCCTCCATTTTTGATTGCACCTCATTAATAGCTTTTTTGATTTCAACTTGATTAGACTTTATTTCTTTTATTTCTCCAGAAAGGGTTTTTATTTCTCCTGACAGGGTTTCTCTAATATCTTCCATGCCTTTTTCGAGCCCGGCTAGAACCTTGAGAATCGTCATCCTGAATTCCAGATCTGACATATTACCAATGTCTGTATTGATTAGGTCCCTAGCCTTCGGTCCTGTCTCCTGCTCTTTTTTTTGTGGTGAGTTTTTCCGCCTTGTCATTTTGTCCAGATAAGAATCCGCTGTTCTCCTTGTTAAGTGAACTTGGTCTTGGCTGTATTTCTTTGATCTTCTGGGGGAGGGGCCTGTTGTAGTGATTCTCAGGTGTCTTTGCCCCAGGCGGAGTTGCACCGCCCTTACCAGGGGCCGGGCTAAGTAATCCTCTCAGGTTTGCTTTCAGGTGCTTTTGTTCCCTGAACGCGCTTTCTGTAGAGTTCTGGAGGACGGGAATGACAATGGCGGCCTCCCAATCTCCGGTTCAGAGGAGCCGAGAGCTAGGGGCCCCAGTCTTCAGTGCGCCTTCAGAGAAAAGCGTTTAATCCCTCCAGTCTCCCTAGCCCACGTTTGCGCCGGAGAGTGCGCGCGCGCGTCCGCCCGCAGACACCGCGCCCCCGCAGACACCGCAGGCCCGCAGACCCCGTGGGCCGCCAACACCGCGGGCCCGCCGGCACTGTGTGCACCCGCAGACCGCGCGCGCCCGCAGACCGCGCTCAGAGAAAATCGTGCGTCATCAGTCCCGTCTCACTGGCTTCTGGGAGCGCTCCGAGCTCACCCAGCCTGTGACCAAGCGTCTCTGTCTCTGGCAGAGTCCCACCTGGAGTCTCCGGACCCCGTAGATCCCTGAGCTCTCCCAGGTCGGAGTCTCCCCGGATCTTGTGGGGACCCCTCGCACAGAGCACCGGCCAGTGCCACAGAGCACCGGTCCGTGTCACAGACCACTAGGAAATCTCGGCTCTGTCTCCGCAGCCGACTTCCCCGCTCTAATACCTGTGAGCTCTGCGACACTCAGACACCCCCGATCCTTCTGTGACCCCGTGGGACCTGAGTCCACGTTGTCCCCGTGAGGTCTTCACCCCAGTTTAGCCTCTGGAGTGATGTCCCTCCGTGGAGCCGACTTTTAAAAGTTCTGATTTTGTGCTCCGCCGCTTGCCGGGAGCCGGCCCCTCCCCCTGGGGTCTATCTTCCCGTCGCGTTGGATTCACTTCTCCGCTGGTCCTACCTTTCAGAAAGTGGTCGATTTTCTGTTCCTAGAATTGTTGTTTTTCTTCTCTTCGATCTCCTGTTGGATTTGTAGGTGTTCGGAATGGTTTGATAGGCTATCTAGCTGATCTCCTGCTGGCTGATGTCGTCTCAGCCTCCTACTTCTCCGCCATCTTGACTCCTCCGTCACCATTAGTTTTTGATGTAGTGTTCAACAATTCATTAATTGTATATAACAACAATTCATTAATTGTATATAACACTCAGTGCTCATCACAACTTCTCTTTTTGATAATAGTCATTTTAATAGGTGTGAAGTGATTTCTTATTGTGATTTTGATTTGCATTTCCCTAAAAAATAGCGATGTTGATCACCTTTTTAATGTATTTGTTAGCCATTCGAATATCTTCCTTGGAAAAATGTCAGTTTACCTCCTTTGCCCATTTTAATCAGGTTTGCCTTTATATTATTGAATTGTAATGAGTGAGTTCTTTATATATTTTGGATATAAACCACTTATCAGATATGTACTTGCAAATACTTTTTTCCAATTTTATAGATTCCTTTTTTCATTTTATTAATTATTTCTTTTGTTGTGCAGAAGTATTTTTAGTTTGATGTGCCCTACTTGTTCACTTTTGCTTTTATTACTTGTGTCTTGATTACATATCCATGGAATCATTGCAAAGGCCAATAAAAAGAAGCTTTTTCTTATATTTTATTCTAGCAGTTTTATAGTTTCAGATTTTACATTTAAGGTTTAATTAATTTCAAGTTATGTTTGTGAGTAGTATACAATATGGGTAAGATTTTATCCATTTACATAGAATTATAGATTTTCCCAATGTTATTTATTGAAGAGACTATCCCCAGTTTAGTATTCTTGGTTTCCTTGTCAAATATAATTGACATATACATGGGTTTGATTCTTGGATATCATTCTGTTCTATTGTTCTCTGTGTCTGTATTTATGTCAATACTAACTGTGTTGATTACATATTTTTGTAATATAGTTTGAAATCAGGAAGTGTGATGTCTCCAGATTTGTTCTTTCTCAGGATTGCTTTAGCCATTTGGGGTCTTTTATGGTTCCATAAATTTTAGGATTTTTTTTCCTATTTCTATGAAAAATGGCATTGGAATATTGATACAAATTGAATTGAATCTGTAGATGGCTTTGGGTAGTATGGGCATTTTAAGAATATTAATGCATACAATCCATGAACAAAGGATTTCTTTTCATTTATTTGTGACTTCAGTTTCTTTCTTCAATGTATTAAGGTATTTAATGTATATAGGGCACCTGGGTGGCTCAATTGGTTAAATAACTGCTTTTGGCTCACATCATGATCCTGGAGTCCTGGGACTGAGCACCACGTCGAACTCCCTGCTCAGTAAGGGAGTCTGCTTCTCCCTTTCCCTCTGCCACTCCCCCTGCTTGTGCTCTCTCTATCTCTCATTCTCTCTCTTTCTGAAATTAATAAACAAAATCTTTTTTTTTTAAAAAGATCTTGACTTTCACTTTCTGGGCTAAATTTATTCTTAAGTATTTTCCAGTTTTTGATGCTATTGTAAATGGGATTATTTTATTTTTCGGGTATTTTACTCTTAGTGTACAGAAACATAACTGACTTTTCCATGTTGATTTTGCATCCATAAAATACTCAATTTGTTGATTAGTTTTAACAGTTTTTTTTGGTGGATTTTAAAGGGTTTTCTATGTAGAAGATCATGTCTTCTGTAAACAGGGACAATTTTACTACTTTCTTTCCAATTTAGATGTCTTTCATTTCTTTTTTCTTTTCTTTTTTTTTTTTTTTTTTTTGCCTGACTTCTCTGGCTAGAACTTCTTGTACCATGTTGAATAGAATTGGTGAGAGTGGACACATTGTCTTATTCCTGACCATAGAGGACAAACTTTCAAACTTTCACCATTGAATATGATGCTATGTGGGCTTGACACATACAACCTTTATTACTTTGAGGTACTTTGTCTATACCCAATTTGTTGAGAGATTTTATCATGAATAGGTGTTCAATTTTGTCTGATGCTTTTTCGTGTACCTATTGCAATAATTATTTTTATGTTTGATTCTATTGATGTGATTCATTACATTGATTTGCATATGATGAATCATTCTTACATCCCAGGAATGAATCCCCTTGATCATGGTGTATGATCCTTTTAATGTGCTAGTCCCTTGAGGCATAAAGTTAAGTTGTTTATTTGAGGTTATTGTTTCTTCTTGATGTATGTCTTTATCATTATAAACTTTCCTCTTAGAACTGCTTTGGCTGTATTCTGTAAGCTTTTGTATGTTGTGTTTCCATTTTCATGTCTTAAAATAGTTTAGTTCTTTTTTAAATTTTTTGATCCATTACTTGTTCAGTAATGTAATGTCTAATTTCCATGCATTTGTGAATTTTACAGGTTTACTTCTGTTACAGATTTCTAGTTTCATTCCATTGTGATTACAAAAGTTAAATAATATCTATCTTTTTGAACTTGTTGAGACTTGTCTTGTGACCAAACATATGATCTAACCTAGAAAATGTTCCATGTGCACTTGAGAAAGATGTGTATTCTGCGGCTTTTAGATGGAATGTTCTGTATATGTCTTTTAGGTCCAGTTGGCTCAGCATGGAGCTCAACAAGAAACTCAATCTGATGACCCTGAGATCATGACCTGTTCCAAGATCAAGAGTCGGATACTCAACTGACTGAGCCACCGAGGCACCCCAATGCATTGTTTTTCTTATGCTATTTTGTCTGTGTGTTCCTGTAGTGGAATAAACTTTTTAAAAACAATTATTCTGAATTCTTTTCAGACAATTCATATTCTTTATAGTGAGTTATAGAAGTGTTATTAGTTTCTTCTTTTGGTAGTACTTATACATAATTCTGTGATTTTTAATTCTTTGCATTGGTATCTGCATGATTGGGTAAGCTATCTCCTCTTCCAGACTTTATAGGTTCACTTTGCCAAGGAAAGACCTCCACCAGTCAGCTCAGCTTTAGGATACTGGATGGGTCAGCTGATAGCATCAGCTGGAGAATGTCATCAAAAAGATGTGACCACCTGGGTGCCTGGGTGGCTCAGTGGGTTAAGCCTCTGCCTTCAGCTCAGGTCATGATCCCAGGGTCCTGGGATCGAGCCCCACATTGGGCTCTCTGCTCAGCGGGGAGCCTGCTTCCCCCGTCTCTGCCTGCCTCTCTGCCTACATGTGATCTCTGTCTGTTGAATAAATAAAAGATGTGACCACCAACTGACCCATGAGCTGGACCCAGGCATTCAGAGATGTCTCACCTCCTCCCCTGTCCTTGGAATGCTGGCTTTATTTATCCTTCCCATTCTCAGAGGCCACTCCAAGCATAATCTCAAGTCTTGAGATTATGATGTCATGTTGAGAACACCCACATGATACATGTGACTGAACTTAGTTAAGGCTTCTTTACAAACTTTTAAGATTTGGCTGGCACATATAGGGATCCATTTCTTACTGACACCCAAGAGAAGCCCCATATGTAATTTCCCTTTGCTTATTAAAACTCCCATCTACTAACTTGGAGTGGCCTGCCTTTTTCTTCAGTTTCTCCCTACCCTCTGTGTATGGGGGCTGGTTTAAAATTACACCAGGGAAACTCTTGGGAGGAATTACAAGCAACAGGATCCATAAGCAGGTATGTCTTGCCAACAAAGTCTCTTTTGGGGTGAGGCCACTGCCCATGCTCTGAGGCCAGGGGGATGATACAGGCTGGACTCCATATTTACATAGGCCTATTGGCTGGGTTCCACATACAAGAAATTCCACTGGACAGGCTGCCTGGTCAGATGGGGCTTCTGGCTGTATTCTGCAGCCACATGGGACCACTACCTGGGCTCTGCAATTACCTTGGTTTAGGTAAACTCACAGGATGTGCTGCCTGATAGGACAGTGGCATGGGGTTGGACTCTACAATTGGGAAGGACTGCAGACTATATTCCACAATCATTCCTGGCCAGGTAAGATCTGTTTATCCAGTCACGCTTTCCAACCAGTTGGTGTCACTGGCTGGACTCTGTTTAGAAATGGCCACAGGCGGGTCTTCATGGTCAGACAGAACCTCTGACTGTTGAGCAAGGCTGCTGGCTGGGCTTCCTTCCTGTTTAAGGCTGTAAACTATGTTCAACAATCAGGCAAGGCTGTAAGCTAGGTTCTGCTGCAGGGCAGGGCTATAGGCATGGCTCTGCAGCTAGGCACTACCAAAGGATGTGATCTCAGACTACCCAGGGTCACTGTTCACACTCCTTGGTTATTTGAGGCCAAAGGCTATATTTAACAATTTATATTTCACAATTGAGCAAGATTGCCGACTTGAATCCATGCCCAAGCAGGACTGTAGGATGGGCTCCACTTCTCTCCAGGTTCTCTGTCCAGATGTCCTACTCTATGGGACTAGAGGATATACTTATTGGTTGGGTGGGCTGGTGAATTTGCTGTCTGGGCCTGTGAATTTGCTTTCCTACATAGACAAAGCCACAGAAGGGGCAAGAGGTAAGGCATTGGTGATCAACATGGCTGCTTCCAAGTCTTAAATCCTCTAGCTACACTAAGCCCCATGACTGTGCTATCTCACTGACAACTGATCAGAGTTGTCCCATATATTCTTTTGCTTAAGGAAGTTTATGCTCTAGCAAAGAAAACAGCTTCCACTTCCTGTGGTTATTTAAATATGTAATCCATCAGAAAAGGGTAATGTAGTACTTGAGGTTTCAAATAGGTATGAAGAGAATAATATTTTTTTGGTAAAAAACATAGGTATTAAGTGACTATAGCTTGGATGGTTATACACCCAAATGTTAACAATTCTAATTGATGGGATGTTAGGGATTTCTTTTTACAATTTAAAGTTGATAAAAGTATTGTTTAAGGTAAGGAATGAAATACAGAATGGAATCACACACACACACACACACACACACACACACACACACACACACCTTGTGCTCACCATGAACACCAAAAATAATTGGTTCAGAAGACAGTAAATTCTGTCCCAGACAAGAATGAGAGCAGAGATTCAGTGTTGTAGGTCATTAGCAGGTATTAGATATCTGAATTTGTGTTCAATAGATGTGATGTGCTTAGCATGATGTGTGCTAGCATGTGCCTCTTTCCCCTTTCTCCCATAAAACCCCAGTGTCAGGGGTCTCCTTCTATTAAGTTGAAAAGCACAATACAGAAAGCGAGAGAGCCCAGTTTAAACATCCCAGCCCTTATTTGCCTTAGATCACTTCAGACCCTGTGTTTTCATTTTCTCACTTCCAAGATAAGGAGGCTAGTGAATGTTACCTCTTCTCCGAGGTTCTCATGGGAGAACCATGATTCCAATTCTATGGAAAAGCACCTAGCATTCGCAAGTCAGAATCCACTGGACCTGAACAAAGGAGAGACTTTTCCCTGTGACTAGTCTCCTAAAGTGGCTTTCTTTAAACCATTTTGTTTGGCTAAAAAGAGTACCTTTGGTGTACTTCATTCCTTAGAAGACCACCAAGAATGGGCCACCTGAGTCTCAATACAATGACTATACTTATTATTTTATCACTACATTAGAAATGAAAATAAACTGAGAAGTTACAAATGCATGCCACTTCATGAATATTGTTGAATAGCAGATTCATCCACTGTAGAAAGTTAAAAGTAGCTTAACTTTTGGGGATGCAAGGAATAAACAAACAAATGTCATCAATGGTAAGATTATTGACAGCACCTTCCAGATGGCATGTATGTATCAATGGAAATTTTTAAAAAGGGAATATTGGCTGGGATACAGGTGGGAAGAAATCAGATGATGCCTAAAATCTCTACAAACATGTAGGCTTATATAAAACAAGCCCCAAACTGAGATACTTAAGCAATGTTGAAATTTGCTGTAGGCAGAAGATCCCCATTTTATGACGTTTGAACACACTCTTTCTCTTGTTGGATAGCTGGGAGGAAAAACAAACACACAAAAAAATCATTAAGAAGGCATATTCCTAGGAGTAAGCTCAGTTTTCTTCCAAGAGTTATTTGCCAAGTTACTGAAGCCTGCCATATCTGCTTTAAATTTAGAAGGCTAAGGCACTAACCACAAATCCTCAGTTGAGTGTTGGGTGTTGCATGTGCATGCATGTTAACCACCAAGAACATACATCAACTACATGTTTTTTTTCATATGAGAGGCAGATTTATGCTATTGCCATTTTTTCCATAGATTATTCTGAGACTGAAGAGGAAGTGAAGCATTTTCCTCAGATTTATCTATCACTATATAATTAGGAAGTTATACCCTTTCAGGTACTTCTGACTTAACTGCATAATCAAATAACACTGACATGACAAAAAGGTTTGTGAATATGCTTGGAGCTTTTCTATCAGGCTGTAACTCCCAGGGCAAATCTGATCCTTTGGAGTCTGGGAACCTTGAGTGCCCCCCAAATCTAAACTTTTTCTCTACCTTATCTTGTAGAGAAAGCCAATACTGCAGCTTGTGTGGTTCTTTAGGAATGAAATCATGGACCCAACCTGCTAGATGCAGAAAATGCCTAATAACCATAAAGTGGACAAAACTAAGACTTTTCTAGTCCTTAGCCTAATATTCCAAGATTAGTTACAATGAGATTTTTAGTAATTTTCCAACAAGAAACCAGATTTTTATTTTCCCATTACTTCTTGGGTCTGTCACGTGAGAACCACTTATATAACTGAAGTAAGAAAACAACTATTTGATATTTATAACTGTTGCATTGAATACAATGGTACTCTAATTATTGCTTAGTCAGTGGCAAAATTTACTGGGATAGTTTATTTACTGAGACTATAAATGTTCACCATTTTTTTTCTCCACTAGAAACCCCCAGTCCCATGACTTACTTTCCTGTGAAGGGAGAGTATTTTTTTCTTCTGTATTGGTTTTCTTCAGTTTTGACCTGTCAAACTTCACTTCAGACAAGTCTGGCTTATCACTCATCTTGACTAAAAGAAAGACTGAAAAAATTTTTAACTTAAAATCAGCAGAACTAATGTCATACCAAGGAATCGCAGCCAATAATTCTCATATTTAATATCAATGCGTATTTTACTTGCTGATTTTCAACAAGAAAACAGCACACATCTTAGAAAAGTCATGTTTTTATTAGAATACTTTGAATTACACATCACTGCCCCATTTCCGATAAGTAGTAAAAGCCTGAATCAGGATGCACTAGAAACCAAGATGCTCTAAAATCCAGTCAGTATGTCTGACTCTTTTAGAATCAGAGCTGAGGTCAAATGGAGGTGACAGAAGCACAAGAAGAGATAGGGATAGAAGAAAAATAAGGACTGTGTTTAACCAGCTAATGATTTTGTAACAAGAGACAGCACTTATTTGAGCAAATTCATATTGCATTCAATTAATGTGGGGCATTTTTCTTGGGGAGTAAGAAGCAGCGTAAAAAAGGGTAAAAAAAAAAAGTGGCATAAGTTGCACTAGTTTCTTTCCATTTTATCTGCCCAAAGATAGATTCAGGAGCCACAATAAGAGAGGGAGGGGATTTAATCCAGTTATAACTAATTACATGTCTCATTTTAACTCCTTTTGGCACTGGTTTGTAAATGATGTTAGAAGACACAGCTAGGGGCACCTGGGTGGCTGAATTGGTTAAGCACCTGCTTTCGGCTCAGGTCACGATCCCAGAGTCCTGGGATAGAGCCCCACATTGGGCTCCTTAATCAGCAAGGAGCCTGCTTCTCCCCCTTCCTCTCCCTGCTACTCTTTTTTTTCTTAATTTAAGCTTTTAAATTTAAATATATAATGTAACCCCACCACCCTCTCCCAACCCCTCTCCCCCCACCACCCCCCTCAGTTTGTTTTATGACATTAAGAGTCTCTTTTGGTTTGTCCCCTCCCGATCCCATCTTGTTTCATTTTTTCTTGTCCTACCACCTTAACCCCCACCCCCGTTGCATCTCCACTTCCTCATATCAGGGAGATCATGTGATAGTTGTCTTTCTCCAGTTGACTTATTTCGCTAAGCATAATACACTCTAGTTCCATCCATGTCATCGCAAATGGTAAGATTTCATTTCTTTTGATGGCTGCATAGTATTCCATTGTATATATACACCACTTCTTCTTTATCCATTCATCTGTTGATGGACATCTAGGTTCTTTCCATAACTAGGCTATTGTGGACTTTGCTGCTATAAACATTCGGGTACACGTGCCCGGGGAACACAGGAGGTGCCCTGTGACCATTTTGGATTTATCTGAGCAGAGACAACTGAAGACCCCAGAGACCGGAAAACAAAGTTGTCCAGTTCGTGCCTGGTCCCATTCTGGTGGGGTTAAGACACGTCTAGTGCCCGGAGTAGAATGGAGAGGCCCCCAAACAGCCAGAAGTTCCGAGTATGCCTCCCTTCCATCGAGGTCACCCCAAGACCTTCTGATGAGTGACCAGTCGCCCATCTCCAGAGGTAGGAAAACAGGGACTAACAAATTATAAAGGGCTGGGCGCATGGGCCATTTTGTCAGGAGCACTTTGCTTACATTTTAAAATAACCATCATCTTTGGTGGGCGCACAGCCCACCTTTTGGCCACAGGAAGGGAGAACGCAAAGGGCCAGCTCCAGAGGGTCCAAACCGGGCAGCACCCATATTCCTCTCAGTCTCGGGCGTGCAGCCACCGCGGACAGGAAGCCCCCTCCGGCCTTCCAAGGACCCACCCTGGGAGGACTCTGCAACGCACACAGGCGGCGCCCCAGAAGACAAAGGCGCGGACTCTCTAGGAGGCACAGTTAGAAAACCCCAGTCCCGATCCAGGCCCACCAGTTCCGGAGAGACCGACCTCTTCTGCCCTGCAGCCGCCGCGCCCTCCTGTCCCCATAGTCTTCTGGCTCCTCCGGGACGGCAGGTCCTCACCTGATGGCTTGAAGACGGTTGAAAGGACAACAGCTGGATCAACGCCACTCCACACACTGGACGAGGTTAACCTTCCCACGTGGCACCCTGCAGTTATAAGTCGCTGAGCAGGCCCCGCTCCGGACCCCGCCCCAACCACCTCTGATTGGCTAAGGGATCTCAGACCTTTCTCTTCGCTGTCCCCCACTCACCCCCCGCCAACTCTGGGCTTTCGTTTGTAGGCTTGAGTCCACTGTCTCTTCTCAGGACCTCTCCCCTGCATCAGTGTCTTGATGGCGTCATACCGGAGCAACCTCCCCAGACACTGCCCAAGTCTTCTCTGAATCGCCGAGGGATCGCCTGCCTGCCTCCCCGGTCTCTCCCACTATTTTCTTGCTAAGGATCCACTTCCCTCCTTCCCAAGTTCACTCACTCTTCCAATATAATTGGGGCCTCTACAATAAGCAAGCACTTCTTTGTTGCCAAGTTAGGTTCCAACATCTGGAACCGAGTTTTATAGCCATAGAGCCTAAGTACTCCGTGATAACCAAACAATGGTTTGGAAATAATGCTTAGTGGCGTCTGTTCTAATCTTTGGCCAGGTCATGGAGGAGGGGAGCTCCTTGAGAGGGTGGGCAGTTCAGAGTCATTCACCCCCACGGCTGAACTTTTCTGTCACAGTGGTGCTCTCCTATGTAAAAGTCACATTTTCAATTTTCTCAGCCACTGAACGTGGTAGTAGTCAGTTTAGGGTAATCACAAGAGGATCTACTGAGGCTATTCATCATTTATCTCCCAATCCCTAGCACTTTCTTTGGCCCACAGAAGACACTAAATACCTGTCTATAGATTGAAGTAATACATCTGTGATAGAGCAGAAGTTTTGGACAGCAGCACCCACCCAGTGTCCATGTTGGGGGAGGAAGGTGAGCATCCAGTAGTTAGTTACCTGAGAGGACTAAATGTTCAAAGTCATTTTCTGGATACTCACCCAGAACCTTAGAGCATTAAGGTAAGATGGAGATAGGACGATGTTTTTAGCTTGTATCCAATATTTGTCATATGGTTCATGTATGATGGTAAAGATACTCTGCATAGATCAGCATCCACTCTGTCCATGAGGATTTCTCAAGCCCTTCTCACTTCTCTCCATTCATTCCTTTTTCTATGTTCTTGTAGCACTTCATGTTAATTTGAGAGTTTTGTATGTTTGTTGAAGAAATTTTTAAAGCAGAAAGCCACCCTCATTCAACAAATAATATTTATTGAGTACCTACAATGTCCTAGACACTAAATATAATAAACACCAATGTTTCCATGACTTAGGTTTGAATGTTTTTAACATTTTGGTGTATTTATGTTTTTTAAAGAATAAAAATAGTACAGAAAAATTGAGGTTCCCTTGACCCTTGCCTTGTGTCCATTTACTCTCCCACTTCCCCAGAGGGGGTCCAATCTTGAATGTGAAGTACATACAGTATCTAGACTATTTTTCTATCATTACTGATTTATGCAATCTCTGTTTCTAAGAATGACAGGGTACATTGTGTGGACCAGTGCTCCACGTGTAAGACTGAATTTCCACATTACTTGGGGTCAACAGGAAGTTCCAGACACCCAACCACCCCACCATAGCCCAAAATTCAAAATCTGCCTTGAATCTATCTGCCTTGAGTCCATCAGAATTCACCTAGTAACTATGTTTATCTTCGTTTATGCCATTTACCACAAGAACCCCGAGATCCCCCATGATACCCCTCAAATCCTTCATTTTAACCTCCATAAAGCTGTGACTACATCCCTTCCCTAGTTTATTTCTCACACCCCTTCCCTGTTCCTAAAACAAAATGCACCCTATATCCTCAACCTCTTCTCTAAATGTGTCCTTTATTGTCTTCCCCTAACAGAAACCAAGCTCTCCCTCTGAGGACTCTGTGTCCCCTGAAGCCCACTCAAGAGAAATACACGATTTTTCTCTCACACCACCACTGTACCACAGAACCTGAAAGTTGAATAAATGTCTTTCTTGCTTCTCATTGCTGCCTTAGGCAATTCCTCTCTCACATATTTAAAAACTACTGACTTTTGGCAGCTTATCACCAACTAGCCTTTATTGTTGTCATCTACCAAACTTCAGTTGCCCATCTCTCCTTATTTCTTGAAGATTTTAGCTCCTGGAACATGGTCACTCTCAATGAAGTAGTACTGTCTTAATTCCTGTTGAGCTCAAGAACAACCATTCTGACACACTGACTCCCTCAGTTCCTTGAACATTTCTCCTTCCTGACGTCTTTAACCCCATCTCAGCTACTCACTCACATGGTCATACCCTGGGCCCTGTCATACCTATTTTAGCAACTTCTCCATAATCTCAATTTCAAACATTCGTCTTTCTAACTATCACCTCCTCTCTTTTCAGCTCACTCAGATCCCCACCTTCTTTCAAACTCACCAAAATCTCCTACCCATAGATCTTATCAGATTTCATCATCCCTTGCTCCCTTATTGATTTTTCTCCCCTTCTTCCCCAGCTTAAATGTTATGTTCAGTCTTCATTAACACTTGTTTACATGTACCCTGTACTCTCCTGCCCCTCTTTCACTTTGTATTGTTTCCCTGGCAAAATCATAACCATGACTAAACCAAATACACGTCAAGGAGCTTGAACCCACACAGCTAAACCTAGCTGGAGGAAGATGCACAACCACATGACTAACTTTAACTTGACTAACATGAACTTAAACCAGGCCCTTAATGCTGCCAGTAAATTACTCAATTATTCAATAGGCCTCCTCTCCCTTAACTTTCCAAATGTTTTAAGTTATGATTTCATACTTTCTCTCTCCTCAAACTCTCAACACCACCTCCCCATCCCAACTTTTCTGTTACTTTCTATTTTACTAGAAAATTGTAGGTATCAAAAGTGAACTTTCACTGACTTCTACCACCACATCACTTCACCTATATACATCTGCATCTGTATACGTAGACTTCTTGTTGATACCTTTATTAGTTAGACTTCTCCAGGGAAAGAGAACCAATAGGATAGATAGGTAGATGATAGAAAAATATGTAGGGGATTTATTATGAGGGATTGACTTATGTGATTATGAAGGCAGAGAATCTACTAAATGAAAGCTGGAGGCCCAGCAAAGCCAGTGTTGAACTTCTGGTCAAATTCTGAAAGCCCAAGAACCCAGGGCCAGAGGGTGGCTGTGGGAGGTGGGGAACAGGCAATGGTATAAGTCCCAGCCCAGTTTCAAAGACCTGAGAACCAGGAGTACCAATGACAAGGGCAGGAGAAAAAGAATGTCTTAGCTTAAGCAGAGAGAATAAATTTGACCTTTCTCTGCATTTTTTTCTATTTGAGCCCTCAACAGATTGAATGAAGCCCACTAACATTGGTGAGGGCAATTATTTTTACTCAGTCTACTGATTAAAATTATAATCTCTCCTAAAAACACCCTTGCAGACAAACCCAGAAATAATATTTTACCACTTATCTGGGCGTCCCTAAGCCCAGCCAAGTTGACACATAAAATTAACCATCACAGAAATTGTCTTATATAAATTAGCCAAAAAATCTTTAATATGAATGAAATAGAAAAGGATATGCTTGAAAGAATGCCAAAAAATGTCAAGGAACTTTAAAATTTGCTAGTATATATAGAAAGCTATTAAATTTTAAAAGCTTTTTAGAAATAATAAGATAGTATAGGCATTTTAACAATGTTTATTCTTCTGATCCAAGAGCATGGAATGGTTTTCCATCTTTTTGTGTCTTCTTCGATTTCTTTCATGAGTGTTCTGTAGTTCCTCAAGTACAGATCCTTTACTTCTTTGGTTAGGTTTATTCCCAGGTATCTTATGGTTCTTGGTGCTATAGTAAATGGAATTGATTCTCTAATTTCCCTTTCTGTGTTTTCATTGTTAGTGTATAAGAAAGCAACTGATTTCTGTACATTGACTTTGTAACCTGCCACATTACTGAATTGCTGTATGAGTTCTAGTAGTTTGGGGGTGGAGTCCTTTGGGTTTTCCAAAAAAAAAAAGAAATAATAAGACAGTTGTGTCCTAAAATTGACTAAAGACATTTTTGGATTATTTGAGTTGTCGAAATAATAAAAAGAAAACAAAAAAAGATATTTTAAAACCTCAGGAGGAATTAAACCATAATTAAAATAAATAAAATAAAATAAAACCATAAGTAAAATAAATTTTTGCAAACTGGATTTCAGAGAACTATGTAATTAAATAAATTAATAAGGAAATAAGTCAATATATGACATGAAACAAGTCAAATATTTAAATGACTGGAGAGAGAATATCATTTCAAAAAGACTGTAAAGATCTGTAGTACCTATTATCCTATTTAGCATTAAGCCAAGGACTTGTGTAAGTCAGGGTTCTCCAGAGAAACAGAACCAGTAGGATATATTTCTTTCAAAAGGTTTTATTTATTTACATTTATTTCAAGGAACTGTCTTATGCAACTGTGGGGAGTGGCGAGTCTGAAGTCCACAGAGCAGGCCAACAGGCGCATGCAGGAATCAATGCTGCAGTCTTGCAATAGAATTTCTTCTTCCTCTGGGAAACCTGAGTTTTTGCCCTTAAGAACTTTCAGGAAAAAAGTGGGGCACCTGAGTGGCTCTGTTAGTTGAGTATCCTACTTGGTTTTGGCCCAGGTTCACCTCAGGGTCATGGGATTGAGCCCCACTTTTAGCAACCCACCCTTCCCACTGCTGAGCCCCCTGTTGGGCTCTGTGTTCAGCTGAGAGTCTTCTTGCTTGGGATTCTTTCTCTCCCTCTGCGCCTACCCCCCCACACACACTCACATGCTGCCTCTCTCTCTCTAAAAATAAATAGATGAATATTTAAAAAAACTTTTAGTAGATTAGCTGAGGCCCACCCACACTATCGAGAATAATCTTTATTTAAAGTCACCTGATTTCAGATGTTCTGAAATCTACAAATCTACAAATCCTCTACAAATCTACAAATACCTCTACACCAATGTCTAGATAGGTGTTTAATAAATGAATACTCTACTATAGTGTAGCCCAGTTAACTAAAACGCCTTCATCAAGAACCCTCTCTGGAAGACTAAGTAAATTCCTTTTGAAACTTTTACTCTAACAATCTTAAGTCTGCTCTAATGATTTTTCAATATACAGATTGCCACACACCATTCTTTCAGTTCAATAATAATGTTTTGAATATCTACAATGTGGTAGGTACTGTTGGAGTGCCTGTCCCCAAGAAACTCCATAAATTTGAGCTTCTGCAGTTAGTAAGTTTATTTGATCTATTATTACCACTTATCTTTAAGCAAATGCACCAGCATTCAAAGGATGCATCTGTATAGACTACTGAAAAAAATTCACCAATAAGATTTGATAAGTTGCTTGTCTATCAACATATCTCTTGGATGTCAGCAGTAGGGGTCCCTTTACAATCTCAAAAGTTTCCTCTACTGTGTGGATCATAAATTTAAGAATGACTTCATTATTTGAACACAATGAGGCCATAACATCCCCTCTATATCCTGGCTTTTATATGATTTATATTCCTTATCTTTCAAGTCTATACTTCTCTCTTTTTACCTACCCTTTCTTATTTATTTACTCACTTTTACTACACTAGTTGGTCTTTGCTAAAAATCATGAAGTGAGACCAAAATAAGGATGTTTGCTGCATAAAAGCTGGAGTGTAATGGGGTTGATGCAGCCTCATTTTGTTGACCATTTGCAGTGGCATTTTCTTTATGGTCTGTGTAAGTGAAGTTGCACCTTAAGGTAAAACTATAATTGTTGAGGTATCACAATTGCTAACCTGAAGTTATATGTAACAAACTGCAGTCACCTTCTTTCCACATAATTTTAGTGCTGGTAGCCATATCATCTTTGTTCCTACAGCTGTAATCCAAACTAAGGCTCATTATCAAGCCACATTTGTTGCTGGTCCTCACTTAATCTTGGCCTAGTTAATTGAGCTTTTGTCTTCCAGTTCTAGGAAATTGGCTCAGTCTTACTTACCCACATTTCTCCCCATTCCATTGCTCTTAGGACCAAACTCTTTCACGACCAAGTTTCCTCCTGGTTCTTACCAGTAATCCAAAGTCTAATCTCTTATTTCTGGACTATAGTTCCCTAGTATTAGATCTCCCTGTATTTCACGCCTACTTTTCTGTATCTTCATCTCCTAACCGAAGCCAAAGTCTACTGGAGGTGTACTCTATCTGCTGATCAGAATCCATTATTGGCTCCTCAAAAAACTGGCTCTGCTACTCAACCTTTCTTTATAGACTATGATAAAAAATCTCCCTTGATTACCTGCTACATCCATACAATTGCCATAACATAAATTAATATCAGATGCTATTTCTATATCTATAAGTAGAAGGCAGAGGCAATCTTGAAAAAGATATATCTTTGTTGGTATCTTTAAATTTGGCATATTATTTTATGGAAGTAATGTATGTGCTTCTCAAGTAAATTATGTGGTAAAAGGTGAGCATCCCATCTTCTACCCCCTCTGATGTCATCCCTTGAAAAAATGACAGTTAATAGTTTACAAGCAGGGGTTTACAATTTCATATACATCTTATTATCACATGAGGAGTTTTAAAAAATGCTGATACCTGATCTCTACCCAGTGGTCTGCTGCTAAATGTTTAATAACTAATCTGTAGAAGAGACTGATGCATAGTCTTTGTTGATTTTTGTGGTATAAATACCCCCAAGATGGCCTAGTTTATTTTATTTTTCCTTTTTTCTTTTTATCTATTTGTATTTAAATTCAGTTAGTTAACATATTCTGTGTTATTAGTTTCAGGGGTTGTCAGTGATTCATCAGTCTTATATAACACTCAGTGCTCATTACCCCATCCCCTCACCCTCCTCCCTTCCAACAACCCTGTTTGCTTCCTATGATTAAGAGTCTCTTATGGTTTGTTTCCCTCTCTTATCTCGTCTTATTTTATTTTTTTCCTCTATTCCCCCATGATCCTCT
Source organism: Taxidea taxus jeffersonii (assembly GCA_003697995.1). Lineage (NCBI taxonomy): Eukaryota > Metazoa > Chordata > Mammalia > Carnivora > Mustelidae > Taxidea > Taxidea taxus. The sequence continues at coordinate 17,313 of ML097984.1, forward strand.
GCCTTGTTTCTTAAATTCCACATATGAGTGAGATCATATGATAATTCTTTCTCTGACTGACCTATTTCACTCAACATAATACCCTCTAGTTCCATCCACGTTGTTGCAAATGGCAAGATTTCATTTTTTTTTGATGCCTGAGTCGTATTTCAGAGTGTGTGTGTGTGTGTGTGTGTATGTGTGAGTTATATACAGCATCTTCTTCTTTAACCATTCATCTGCTGATGGGCATCTGGGATCTTTCCATAGTTTGGCTACTGAGGACATTGCTGCTATAAATATTGGGGTGCAGTTATCTGATGACCAATTTTACCCTATCTATGTGAAATAGTGAATTCAATCAGCTGGTAAAATTCCTGAAATTTTTCTAACCAGATCTCATGAGCCAATAGGAGTTGACTTCAGTGGACCACTGCCTCTACTCCAATCCTATCTCACAATAATTGAATCAGAATCTCCGGGGATAAGCACAAGGTAAATTTGTCTCACACAGAGCTTTTGTAAAGTAGTGTTTGACCCCAAGATTTTTAAGTAGACTCTATTCTTCCATAGTAGTGTAGCCTTGAGAAACTACAACACCTTTCTTCATCAGCAACATAAGGATATTAATTATACTTACTTCCTAGGATAATTATGAGGATTAAAATAATTTGTGTATGATACTTAGTGTCTAGTATGTTAGTTTTTCTTATTCTCTCTTAACAGTTTCTTCATCTTAGCTGAGCTTCTTTGAGAGGATTGTCCAAACTTGACTCTGGCTACCATTTTTAAAATTAATCTTTGATTGACTGGTTATCTAAAGCAACCCAGGAATTATGTATAAGGAATAATTTAAGATGAGCTTAGATTAAGAATCTAGACTGAGAACAAATAAGAATTTTAATTAAAAGTACACTTAAAAGTCATAGAACAAATAAGAATTTTAATTAAAAGTACACTTAAAAGTCATAGAACATTGCATTTTATTCCTTATCCTAGGCTAGGGTGAAGGGGGGTAGTGAACATTTGATTGGCTAGAAATATTTCCTATTCACCAATATTTGAACCTATGTTAAAAATGCTAATGACAGGAGCACCTGGGTGGCTCAGTCGGTTAAGCGTCTGCCTTCAGCTCAGGCCATGACCCTGAGTCTCTGGGATTGAGTCCCGCATTGGGCTCTCGGCTCAGTGGGGAATCTGCATCTCCCTCTCCCTCTGCTACTCTCTTCCTCTCTCTCTGTCAAATAAATAAATAATACTTTTAAAATGCTAATGATACACTCCTCAAAAGATGCTTTACTCCATGGATCAGGTACAGTTGTAGACTTTGATGGATACTGAAAGCATAAATGAATACGTTGAAATGAATTTCTGAAGGATAGATTACAGTTTCATATTCACTGTCCATATGATCTAAAAGCTTAATCTCTTAAGAAAACATTTACTCAAAATTTTAGAGTCCAAATTCACCTTTGAGATTATTCTTTAATCACTTAAAAGAGAAGGATTGTTTATTAATTACATCTTAGGTATAAGCAAGTTCTGAATGAGCCCATGGAATTTTCTCAAATATTCTTTGGCTCTCAGATTTTTAATGAATTTTTAACATTTGCTAAAAGTTTCTGCTAATCAGAGTCTAAACAAGAGGAGACTTATTTAACAGGAAAATAAAGAAAAAAATAATAAAAGTTTGTTTTCTAAATAACATCATTAGACCAGCTTGGAAATGCCCTCCTACAACAACAAAACTTATAAAATTTTTGTAGTTTCTTTAGATAGATGACTCACATTCCCAATTACCGTGTAGCTGACTTAACAGAGTAGCAATTAAGCTCTCATCCTTGGACATTTTACTCTGTGGCTCACAAATTGGGACTTTCATCTTCTTAAAAGTATTTTAAATTACAAAATTTATGTGAAATATCAGGGAGATAAAGGAAAAGAACCAACTTTTTTTCCAAATTCTTATTTCACACAGGGTACTGTGGGTAATAATTTGCATATGCTCTTACATGAAGTCTCATGGCAACCATGGAAGTTAGGTTCCGTAATTCATTAAAGTCTTATGATTAATACCTCATGAAAGCATTTTTACATACTTCAATCTGACTCCAAAACTCTTGGCTAATGTTATTAAACCCATGTTGCTTATGAGAATGTAGGATAAAAAAAAAGAAAATGCAGGATGAATGCAGTATTTCTATAAGGACATTATGTGTTTAGGTACCTGCCTTGTGCATGCTTTTGTGAACTCCACCAAGAGTAGAAATCACATCTTAGTCATTTTTATATCTGTCACCAAACTATTATCCCCTCAAAATAAAAATGCCCATTAAAGGTCTGTTGACTGAACTAGTGGCATCAAAGAAAAGTGTTAGGTCTGGAATAACTAGAAATATTTTGACATTACTATATTATTATATAATTATAAGCTCTATCAGCTTTCCAAAAACTGGCTTTTCAAAACCCATACCAAATTAAGCATAACTTAATATACTATACCATCTCAGAACTTAGTGGATGCAAAATAAGTGTTAGTTTTCTTATGGCGTGTATTTTACACTTAAAACACATCTTAATCCAGATAAGATTTCATTTCAAATATTCAATAGCCATATGTGACTAGTGGCTATCTTATTGGAAAATGTAGTTCTATATTATTTGGTGTATGTTAAATTTTTCATAACATTTTTATTAATAAAATTCAGAAAATAAGGGCTTATGTATGATGAATTCCTAGAAATATATCTGCATGTTTGGAGATCTGTAAATCATATAAAATTTAAGTGGGGGAGTATTTCTCAAACATAATTTATATTATGAAATTTAAATACAATAAACTTTTAAAATTTAAAAGCAAATAAAAATATAAAGAAACCAATTGTGATTACTCCCCTACTCAGCAATATCAGCAATTTTGTACATCTATATGATTACACACTCAGACACACACAAATATAGTAGTATGTATTTTCTGTCCTATATAAGACTGGAGGACATGAAAGAGAATAAGGAACTATGTCCTGTAAAAAGAAATAGGTCTGGTTTTCACCCTAGTGCTCTCTCTATGCAGCCTCACACTTAACCATTTATTCTGCTGAGTACTTTTCTTAACCAGCCTCCAGAGAAATCAAAACACTATTTTCCTTGACATTGCCAAAGTTCCTCAGAGGTCAAAGAATGGGGGAGAGGAGGGAAGGAGTACATCAGTGAAATGCAAAAAAGAGAGATATTTGTCTCCAAGGTCTTAGTAACTATCACTCCAATTCTTCTTCCCCAAAAGCTGTTGTCCTTGAACTTGTGAAACAACAAACCATACCAGTTGGGTGGCCTGTCTGATATTATACAGATGGCCCATGCAATCAAAATTCTAAAGCTCTTCAAAAGTAAGTTCAGGGGACGCCTGGGTGGCTCAGTTGGTTAAGCGGCTGCCTTCGGCTCAGGTCATGATCCCGGCTTCCTGGGATCGAGTCCCACATCAGGCTCCTTGCTCGGCAGGGAGCCTGCTCCTCCCTCTGCCTCTGCCTGCCTCTCTGTCTGCCTGTGCTCTCTCTCTCTCTAACTAATAAATAAATAAAATCTTAAAAAAAAAAGTAAGTTCAGAAGAGAAAGTCAGATCAAAATTGGGTTGAGAGTGCATGGTAGTGCTCATCAGAGTGACAAGAGAGGTCATCCAAGGTCAGAACTGCTGATTGGGTGTTTGAAATCTCATTTGGGGTCCAGACCACGGAGATAGACTGTCCTCATTACTCCCCCAAAGTTACCACTTGATCCGTGACTCTGGTTGTGAGCCAGAGTCTTCCCACCAGACAGTGTGGGAAATACCTACACTGGCCAGAGCACCGCTTTATGTTCCTTTCTCTCAAAGAAGCAGCTTGTATGAGTACTTCAAGGGTAGCAGGAATGTGAATAAGTTCAAGGACCCTTGTGTGTGTGTGTGTGTGTGTGTGTGTACGTGTGTGTGTGTGTGTGTGTGTGTGTGTGTGTGTGTGATAGGCAAGACTGAGTGAGAAAAGAGAGTTTGAAGCTGTCAATCATAGGGCCTGGGGTGTCTCCACCCCTGACCTTTGTTTGCTTCTCCTCCCTGCCTTGGGCCGGCAGATTCAGCTGCTGAAGCAGATAAAACATGACATTATGGGATCCCTCTGTGTGCTGTGCAAACTTAGCATGACCTCAGTTCCTTCATGGTAGGTATGTGGCTGCAGATGGTGAGTACCTGCTTCCTCCCTCAGGCAGCCCCAGAAAGCCACAGGTGGGTAGAGGGTTTAGGTGGTGATTGAGCACTTGGGCTTTTTTCCCTTTCAGGAGATTGTCTTCTGCTTCTCTATCAATGGAGTGTTCAAGGAAGGTGAATGTGCATAAAGCTCCCTCCTCTGAGAACCCTCCCAGCATCTCTGATCCCTTCCCTTCTCTTCCTATTTCCTTTGTGTTTTTCAGTCCCCACTTTACCCTCCAAGAAAGACCTATGTCATTTTTAAACCATAAATCCAATTAAAATTCAGAAATACTTTCTATAGTTCCAAAAGAAAAAAAATTAAAATGTAAGAAGTAGGAAGAACATATATGCAAATAATATTGCAGACGTTGTACTAATATGCCTATACATGAAGGACTTTGGCTAATCAGGAGTGAGATAGACAAAGATACCAACAGTTAATTTAATTAAAAAGCAAAATGATTGTTCAGTAAATGTCCACAGAGGCTAAATCACATTGTCCAAAGAAATGAAAATCCAGAGATGTCTCAATGAGTGAAAAATCCAATTTGCAGAAAATTCTTTACATAATTGCAAAATTTAAAAAGAATATATACATATGTATATATATGTGTATATATATGTATCACATGAATCATTGAATATATACGTATATGTGTGTGTGTGTGTGTGTGTATAATACCTAACAAATATTTTAAGATAGGTAAACACCTATTTTACACATCTAGAAAATGTGCACCAATCTATTTTCAGTGAGTATCTTTGGATCATGGTTGAGGAGATAATATAGATGAAAGATACAGGATGATTTTATTTCCTAAGTACATATTTAATATTGTTTAATATTTTGTAAGTAGGCAAAATTGTTGAGGGAAACACTTAAAAATACAGCTTGACAGTTTATCTACGTATGTGTATATGTTTTTGTCCTAATGCTTCCCTAACCCCAAATGTTTACATTATTAAGTGCTTATTTCTTTTCAGCTCATCAGAAGTTGGATATCCTCTCTCAGGGCATAGAAACCCAGGAAGAGACTGCTGCAAGAAGTGTGAAAAATACCAGAAAGTTCTGGCTGATGCACTAGGGTCCAGGCCCCTGTCTCCCTTCCCTCCTTTTACAAAGTCTTCTGGTCAGATCTTCAGCGCTACAATTCTGGCCCTGACCACCAGGGGCAATGTTTCTACATACTTCCCCCTCACAGGCAAAGGAAAAGGCATGATTTTTTTTTTCTACTCCCGTTCCAGTATCCTACCAAACTCCGTTTGCTATTTCCTTTATAAATTACTGGTCAGACTCTATTATGACCTCTCCGATACGGAATGGAGTTGTTTCTAGCCATGTGACTATTTTCAGATCTTTAACTTTGCTCCTTCTAAAGTAAATCTGATATATCGCTGAGAGAGCTTATTAAAGCTATGCATGGTGGGATCATGCCCATTCTATAAAGCTCAGTTCCAGTGTCTACATGCCCACATAATGTCTGAATTACTCCAGATAATTTTCTACACTTTCTTAAGCTTTAGCAACTTCAAGGAGGGCAAAGAGTGGCAATTCTACAGATAAGAGTCCCCTTGTGAGAAATTCATAAAGGAACACAATGTAATGCAGCCAACACAGAGCCTGGCCACAGCTGATCCTCAAGAGTTCTCTCGCTTTGCAGCTACAAATCTCTGTGATCTAGTCCTCTTGATTCTACTTAATGCCTCTGTGGAGATCCCTAGGTTGGAAATAGTTCCTTGAGTGTTAGGCTGGTAGCCAACTGAGGGGGGTGGGGCAGTAAGAACAGTAAGTCTCTGGCTGCCAGGAATCGTTTCTTTATGCCCTTGGGGGAGGAATTTCCTGTAAGAACCCCATCTTACTTGTGTGGCCTTGATAAGGATTTAGGGCCTGCTCCTACTTTCCTAAAGAGCTGTAATCAGATCTGCCACAAAATCCCAGCTCCAGACCTCACAGATTCTCTTCACAAACACCCTTTGAGGAGAGCAGTGACAGGGCACTCCTTCAGGTCACACCATAGGTGAGCTGGTCAACATGAGGCAGAGGATTCTAGGCCCCCTTCTCATTCCTAAGCCACAAGACACCCAGCCAAGCCCTCTTTAGATGGCCTGGCAGGAGAGTAGCAAGGGCCCAGGCTATTTTTTACTCTTTTGAAGAAATGGGTTGAGTGGGCCCTAACATACTCATCTTGGCTCTATGTGGAAAACCTCCCCTCCTGTGGCTGTGCTGAGATAACTATGCTGTGACTAAGCTGAGATGTTCCCTTTGGTTGAGTGGAAGTCCTGAGTCATGTGATCCTCTCTGGTCCAGGATTTGAGGCCTGAGGAGGATCACTTCGGGAAAAGTATTGGAAATTAACATTCTTGGAATGCATACTAGAGGAAGGGGAGAGGCACATACTAGAGGAAGGGGAGAACCCACTATTACCCTTGAATTTTCATATTAACCATTCAGGGTATATTGTATTATACCCACCGAGGTTTCTCCAGGCTTGGTTTATGGCCCATATATGATATATTCTGGAAAGTTACTTGCATTGTAATATGTACTGTTTTATTGTCAATTAAGGAAGTTTTGCTACTCATGTTGTTTAAATCTTCTTTATCTAACTGATTTTTTGTCTATTCTGTCACTCAGTGAAGTGTATGAAAATTTCCCACTGGGACTGTGGATTTGTCCATTTTGCCCTTTAATTCTGTCATTTTTTTACTGTGTATATTTTCTCCATTTATTTCTATCAGTTTTTGCTATGTATATTTGGGCTCCATACTAAAAGGTGCATAAAAATTTAAAACTATTTTATTAAAACTGAGGGTTGCTGGGGGGGTGGGAGGGTAGGGATAGGGTAGCTGGGTTATGGACATTGGGGAGGGTATGTGCTATGGTGAGTGCTGTGAAATGTGTAAGCCTGATGATTCACAGACCTGTACCCTGGGGCAAATAATACATTATACATTAATTAAAAAACTATTTTATTAATATTTTTGTTGAATTAAGCATTTTATCATTTGTAATCTCCTCTTTTCTCTAGTAATGTTTTTACTTGAGGTATATCTTTTTCTCTTATGAATTGTCATACCAGCTTTGAGACTCTGTTTAAGGGGTATATCTTTTGCCATCTTTTTTTTCAAATTTTCTATATACTTACATTTTACATATGTCCCTTTAAAGGAGCATTTGATTGAATTTTTTTTAATCTAGATGCTTTTTAAAGATTTTTTTTAATTACTTGAGACGGAGGGGAGAGGCGGAGGAAGAGAGAGAATCTCGAGCAACCTTCCCACGGAGCCAGGAGCCTGACTCAGGGTTTGATCTCATGACCCTGAGATCATGACCCGAGCCAAAATCAAGAGTGGGACACTTAACTGACTGAGCTATCCAGGTGCCCCTAACCTAGGTTTATGATCTCTGGTTTTTAATTTGAAACCTTCAGGTCATTGACATATAATGTAATTCCAGATATAATTTAGTTTAAATTATCTTATTGTTTACCCTGTATTTATTTTCCTTTCTAGTTTCCTTTTCCTCTATTTCATAATGTTTAATACTATTATTTTTAATTATTCAATTTTTACCCATTTCAGTTAGAAGTTTAACATTCTTTTGTCGTTTTTGTAGTGTTTATACTCTTCAGGTTACAACATATACTTTTGCTTTATCACAGTTTAACATATATCAGTTCTTTTGCATTTCATTGGATAACACTCTATATATTTCATAGTTCAATTCTATTAGTGATTTATTGATATACATTTTAATTATATTATATAATATATTTGTGTAATATAATTATGTAAAATTTTTTTCAAAGAAATTATCACTATATTATACAGTTAATATTCATTTAGATTTTCCTACATATTTTGAAATTTAATTATTCTTCATTCTTCTTGCATCTATATGCCTTCATCTCAGATCATACTTTTTGACTTGAACATAAATCTTTAGTTTGAGTTGGCTGGTGATAGATTTGCTTAGCTTTTGTTTGCATTAAAGTGTCTACTTTTAACTTCCATTTCCAAAAGATAAGTTTTTTATAGACACAAAATTCTAAGTATGCTGTTATTTTACTTCAACACTATGAAGATAGAATTTCACTTTATTTAAGCCATCATTATTTCTGTTTAAACATTACATGTCAGTCTTAATTTCGCTCATTTTAAGATAATCTGTTCTCTCTTCTTTAAATATTTTCTCTTTATTTGTGTTTCAACAGCTTTATTGTGATGGACCTGGGTTTGGTTTTCCTCATACCTAACTATGGTTGGCTTATATACATACTGCTTCTTACATCTGTGACTTAATGTCTTATTACTTTTCAAAATTTCTCGAACATTATATCTTGAAATAGTATTCTGCACTGTTCTTTCTCCTTTATAGGACTCCAATTAAACATGCTTAATATATTTACTGAATACCTTTTAAATTTGTTCCATCTCTTTCTATATCCTTCATCATTTTGTCTCTCCAAACTTCATTCTGGATATTTTTTTCAGACCCTTCATTTATCTCTCTGACCCTCCTTTCAGTGTGTCCTTATGCTGCTAATACTGTAATTGTTCTTAATTCAGGTATTGTGTTTTTGAGTTTTAGAATTTTCATTCATTTTTTTATATTTACAAGTTCTTGGCCAAATTTTCAATTTTTTATATTTTCTTGACAATTATGGGCATGATTATTTTTTTAAAGATTTTATTTATTTATTTGACAGACAGAGATCACAAGTAGGCAGAGAGGCAGAGAGAGAGAGGAAGAAGCAGGCTGTCCGCAGAGCAGAGAGCCCGATGCAGGGCTCGATCCCACGACCCTGGGATCATGACCGGAGCTGAAGGCAGCAGCTTTAACCCACTGAGCCACCCAGGCGCCCCTGGGCATGATTATTTTAAAGTTTACATCTAATAATGCCATTATCTGGATTTCATGTGGATTGTTTTTAATGTCTTTTTTTATTATTCCTTGATTTTTAATCATATTATCTTATCTCTTTTTTAAAGATTTTATTTATTTATTTGATAGATCACAAGTAGGCAGAGAGGCAGGCAGAGAGAGGAAGGGAAGGAGGCTCCCCGCTGAGCAGAGAGCCCGATGTGGAGCTCGATCCCAGGACTCCGGGATCATGATCTGAGCTGAAGGCAAAGGCTTAACCCACTGAGCCACCCAGGCGCCCCTATTTTATCTCTTTTTAAACTAGTTATTCTATTTTTTGGGGGGGGAACTATATGTAATACATTGTGGATTTATTTACTTCAGTCCTAGAATGAAGCTATTGTTCTTCATGAAAGAGGTTTTTTTTCATTTGTTTGTTTTTCCTGATAAACTGTCAGACAGCAACAAACAACCCCAAATAAATACCTTTAATCCTATTGGTGGTTGAGATTATCAATCTGGACTTCAGTCCCTTAGAGGACTGATCTAGTTTCAATTTGCCCTTACTTGCCTTCTATAGTTCTTGGAGGTCCCTACTTAAGCCTGAGTGGTTTGCTAGGATCTCCTCTCCCTGGAAGCCCCACTTTCAACATTTATATACTTAACCTTATGACCTTATGACTCTGTAGAAAATATGTCACAAATTTGCCAGCATTTAAGCATTTTACATGTCTCCTTAGGAATCATCAATTGCTGCTCAAAGAGTAGTAGCCTCAAACATTGGGATTGCCTTCTGGATTTTCTTTTTCCCTCTGATCTTTGCTCCATAGCATCTTATAGCATTGCAAGCTCTTTGCTGCCTTCAAATAGTATTTTATTTTAAATGATTTTTCACACTTTTCTAGTTGTTCTTAGTTGGAAGTTTGGTCCAATTTAGCTTATCTGTAAGTGCTGGAAACAAAACTCTAAATTTGTTTCTCTTTCATGCTTAGTTTGGCATAGTCCTTATAATCACTATCTTCTGCACTGTGCTTTCTCTAATGTCTGGAAGATAAGATAACAAGAACAGCAAAACACATGTAATATGCTTTCCATTAAGTTTTCCAGATGGATGGGTCTGGCCAGCATGGAGTCAGTACCTCAGATAATTTTCTTGCTTTATTGTATTATAAGCACACATCATCATCTTATCCTCCTATTTTTTGACTATTTGCTCCTTTTACTGAGGCCCTCAGGTCAGTTACTCTGATATTTCAACCATTCCACTGACAATAGATTCTGGATCCCACTCCACTATATCTCTCTGTTTTAAATAAATACATATATTTATTAGAGGCAATGCTATTCTGAATATAAATTCAAAAGATAATTATCTAATCAGAATGCAAACTCTTTAAATTTGAGGTAGACTGATGAGTAAATAGACTCCTTCCCTCACTGTTGATTAGCATGCAAAGAGGTGTAAAAAAAAATATATATATATATATATATGTCCTTATAAAAATTTCTTAAAATTGGTAATATTAATGTTTTGACCAAAATAATCTACTTATGGGGATTATTACATGGAAAACAATAAAATATATAGAACGTGTATATAATCTTTTTCATAATAGCTTATTGTAGCAAAACCTTGGATTTGTTAAAATATGAAAATGTATTAGTAGGTTAATGTTTGTGACAAGATTTTAACTGAAATGATAATCTAATGTACAAATTATATGAAAATCAGAAATTATTATTTCTACATTTTTATTTTATTTTTTAAAATATTTTATTTATTTATTTGTCAGAGAGATAGAGCGAGCACAGGCAGGCAGAGTGGCAGGCAGAGGCAGAGGGAGAAGCAGGCTCCCTGCCAAGCAAGGAGCCTGATATGGGACTCCATCCCAGGATGCTGGGATCATGACCTGAGCCAAAGGCAGCCACTTAACCAACTGAGCTACCCAGGCATCCCATTTCTACATTTTTAAAATATAAAAAAGATATGTTTCAAATTAATGCTATTTATTTTTTCCTGAGCTTCCAGCTCAATGAATTCAACCCTCACTTCTTGCTCTGGTGAGTAAATGACCTTAGTTTTAATTTCTACAATGTCTTTAAAGAAAAAGCATATTAATTTGACAAATAATAAAAATCTATTAAATATTCCTGAACATGCAATGGTATAAAAAATTTGTTAAATAAAAAGTGCTGGTTAAAGAGATTTTTTGCTATATGATTATATTTTATGTATATCTATATATAAATGCAGATATCTATATCTGCATAAATGCATAATACATCCCAATAGCATACAAACATACAATATCAAATATATTCACATATCTTTCCCCCTCATTTGTTTGTTAAAGAAACTGGTTCATTGCATCCTAATGCTAAAACAAGAACTTAAAAGTCTTGATCAGACACAGGTTTGATCCTTTTGACAAGACTTCTTCATAGACAGTGCCTATAATGTAACACATGATGTCTGATTTTTGTTTGTATTTGTGTGTGTGTGTGTGTGATATTTACCAGCCATTTATCACCATTGTGTAGGTTTCTTACTTAAGAGTTTTAAAATGATGATGCTCAAATTCTATCATGCCTTCTTATATTAGCTAGAATACACTTATAAAGAGAAACTCCATCATCAATAAATTTGCTATCTTTATGTACACCTCATACAGAAAAAAAGAATATATATTTGATTCTTACTCTTTATTTATAAATTTTCTTGAAACTAAGTTGATTTACTGACCTTCTCCAAATGTCAACAATAAGGTTTCTTTTTGTTGCTGTTATCATGATGAACTCACCTTTTAACACTTTGATGGGCTTCAAGTCATCTATAGCAAAAGACTGACAAGTTTTGACTTATGCTTTAAAATATCACTTTGCCAACTGAGTTACAAATAGTGAGGGAGCATGGGTGAAAACAGAGGGACCAGTTGGAAGGCAATATACAGAAGACTGATGTTGGTAACAACCAGATTAGTAGTGATAGAGGGGGTAAGAAGTAACTAGACTTTGGACATATTTTGAGGGCAAGCCAAGATAATTTTTTGATAAATTTGGTGTGAGGTATGAGAGAAAGAGAGTACTCTAGGCTAACTCCTTTTTGGACACTAAGCATATGGAATTTCTGGTTCAAATACTTTAATTTCACTTCCATGTGCCATACAAGGAAAATATCAAAAGTTGCGAGTAGCAGGACTTTTCTGACAGTGGGTCACACCGTGAAAGTAAACACTTCCCAAAGGAGTTAATCCAAGGCCTGTTCATAATAAGTGCATCATGGAGTGACAAGGAATGAATAGCTCTTTACTCATAAGTATGCTCTGAGACAATGTGGAGTAATTAATATACAATGTGCAACACACAAACCTAGAGAAACCTAAATGTTAAAACCCAAAGAAAATGTGGTTCCTAACCATCTAATTGCCTTAATCCTCCCTTCCCCAAAACCACTAGTATTACTACCAACTGGTACATTGTTTCAGCTAAATTCCTCTGAATAGTAAAATATAGATACCCTTAGAAACCCTACTTTGGGAGAGATAATTGAAACAATCTTATTTCTGTAGATTCCAGAAAAAATTTCCAAATCTTGCCACATAATGAATCAGATATGTTGTGGTGGCAAGTGTGGGGTCCAAAAAAGAAAAACCGTAGGAGTGAATAGTGTGAAATTAAAAAAAAAAAAAAAACAAAAAAAAACACATGTTTGGGATCCTTTAAATTTGAATTCCATTAACATTTATTTATAAAGTAAAAAAAAGTTTATATCCATACCCAAGGCCATGATATCTGATAAAGTGGACTTTGGAACAAAGAAAATTAGAGGCATAGAGGATATTACAAAATGGTAGAAGGATAAATCCACCAGCAAGATGAAACAATCTTTATTGTGTATACATCAAAACAACCAAATCTCAAAGTACATGAAATAAAAACTGATGAGGTTGAAAGGAGAAATGACCATATCCACACTTATTGTTGGGGTCTCAACACCTGTTTTCAGGAAGTAATAGAATTACTAGAGATAAAATCATCAACAATATTGAAGAGCTGAATAATATAATCAATACAGTAGCATAATCTACATGACACATACCAGAATACTCTGCCCAACAACAACAGAGTATACATTTTTTCAAATGAAAAAAATGAAACTTCATCAAGATAGACCATCTCCTGGGCCATTAAACAAACCTCAAAAAATGTAAAAGAACTGAGGTAAAGAGTATGTTCTCTGACTATAATGGAATCAAACTATATATCAACAACAGAAAGCAAGCAGAAAAGTATCTAAACACTTGGAAATTGTAGTTGACATCTATCATTCCAGTTCATTGTTCAGATCCTTGTTTTAAAACTTAGAGGTTAGAAATAATGGTTTCCTGAGCTGAAGGACATTTTGTCGTGGACCAGCACGAGAAGTCCCAGGGAAGACCAAGAGAGAACGGTAGGAAATTAAGAAAAACAAGAGTCAGAAAGCTCGAATCGGGAGGTCTCCATGAGCTGATGACCCAGTGGAGCCCCAACATTCATGAGAGACTTTATTTTATAGTTCAATAACAAGAACGTTTATCAAGGAGCTCAAGGTCAGAGGACCACAATTCACACGTCATGGCCTTGCTTCAAAAAAAAAAAAAAAAAAGAGTTTACTCAAGCATATTTACAGAGGAGCTCAAGGACCATGTCAGCTTGATCCAGAGCGCTTATGTAAGCCAAATCAAATAGTGAGTGAACTGCTGGGATTGAGGGAGAGAGCCCTTGGCAAAACTCCCTTGACTGCAAGGACTGTGTCAGCTTGCAGTCAATTTCCCACATCATGTCAGGCTGAACAAAAGAAAACTCATTCCGGATACTTCAGAATATTGTTGAGAGAAAGATTAGAAGGAGAGGGACAGTTACATCAGTCTCACCTGACATTAAAGCTTGTATTATACTGAAAAAGAAAGTACAGCTTGCTGATGTTAATGAAATCAGTTTCGTAGTTTATTGGACTTGGGAGGTGAGAGAGAGGTTGCCTACCAGGTTGTGGTGAAGTTGTTAGATTAAAGAGGTCTGAAAGAAGGCAAGATTCAGATGCCTTTCTAGTGTATAACTCATGAATGTTCATACTTCTGTTCTTTATAAATACCACTCTATTTTCTAAATGGTTCTACATAGTTACCTTCTACTACATGATTTCCTCCCTGATTATGCCATCTGTCAAATAAGACTCCCATATCTAGACAGGTAGAGAAATTTGCTTTGTGCGGTTTGTATGATTGTTCTATCAAAGCAAGTTGACACTTCACTTCACTTGCCCTACCATGCTGTTAGACCAAGATGAGGTATATAGTATGAGACCACTGATGTGTCTTCAAATTTGTATGTTTTTTCTTAATTTTGAAATTAATTTCATTTTAAATTTATTTTTTATTTAAAATAAAAATTATGATAGCTCTCCTTTAAAAAAATAAAGGCAAAGATTCTTCCTGGGGTAATTTTGGCAAAGGGAATCTTCATTATGAACATGTGGATATGAGCTTCATCCTTCCCACCTTCAGGAGGACAATGGAAAGGTGGCAATGAGGTGTCCCCAATAAGACTCCCAAATAAGATAGCAAGTGATCAGGCAGCCTAATTTATAACAATCACCCCCTGGGACTCTGAAACATTTTTGTTCTCCATAGTATTTTTCTTCTCTCACTGAAAGTAAAGAATGATAGAACTGGAATAACAACTGAGCAATTCTATTTGTAGGCCTGGCATTATTGAGGTGAGAGTATATAGAAAGTTTTGTAGCATTTCTATGGATTTCTATATACTTATGGACACTCCCTTCTACCAACTTCTCCACAACACTCTCTCTACTTTCCAATCCAACAAAGCAGTGTGAAATGGCATAATGAATACCACGACAGAACATTTCCAGAGAGGGATATGGAGAACACACATTATGGAAGCCCAGGGGGCTGGTTCAGGATCACAGTAAGTATCCTGACCAAAAAATAGGGAATGTGCAGGAGAGGCAGATCAACGGGAGTTGTGTTGGTCTTATATAGAGATGCTAGGAACTTTGTTGAGGACAAATGGAGTTAACATCTTTGATCATCTAAGGGTATGTTCACACAAACAATTCAAAAGGAACAGGTTGACTGAAGGGAGGTCACAGGAAGTTTACTAAAGGCAGAGGGGAAACTACTGCCGAGCATATGCAGCAACTCCTCACCAGATGCCACAGTTTGGCTCAAGCTGAGTGTGGAAGTATATACTCTCTAAATTCCTTGTCAGAGGAACACATTGGGTTTTCAATACATAGGATTTCCTGGAACCTATAAAGGAAAATAATTTTAAATATCTAAATTTGATTATTTGGGAGTTAAATATTCAAATAGGGAGAATGGAAAATTAGAAAAATCCATGTCTGGCAAAAGAAAAAGTTAAAATCATGTCAATAGTTCCTACATTGGAAACCTTTTAAATCTCAGTGGAAGGTTGGAATAGAACACCAATTTGTGTCTATTCTACAGTCTTAATGCCGTGTTGTCTCCCTTCTCTCCCATCCCTTCTTTTCATCCTTAGATTCCTTATGAAATAAAAAATAACAAGACGTGGCTAATAAATTCAATCCAAAGCCATTGCACTGTCCCCTTTACCACGGTCAATGTAAGAGAGGATAGGATGGTGAAGCCAGATGAGTGGGCACAGGGAAGAGGGAGAGATAGCTCAGCAGGGCCCACTGACCTCTGACATTTGCTGTTGCCTTCAATCCCTGTAGTTCTATTACTTTAAAGACCAAACCCAGTTCTTTATTCAGTATGTTAGTTCTGCCTCTGCATTGAATGATACCAACTACAAGATTTGTGATGAGAAAAATCAAAAGGTATGTGTTGAGGATATTACCCATGCCTGGTTCCAGTGGCCAGTCATCTTAAAATGAGAGTTTTTAGTGCTTATCCCACCTCTCCTTCTTAGAGCTATCTATACATGTAAATCCCTCTGCTGTACCCTACTCTGTACAGAATAAATTGGAGCCAGAAGAAATGGAGCAGCTAAATGTAATGAAGACTCAAGGCCCATTGTATGCCATACCCAGACCTACCTCTTCTTCCCTCAGCTCCCAATTTCCCTATCACCGTGACAGACTCATAGTGGCTCTCACCATCTTTCTCTGCAGCTGACCATGAACAAATGTGTTATATCTCCCATAAAGCTCTTGACCTCCATAAACTCCACTTTGACCTAGGTACAACTGAGAGCAAATAACTGCTATTCTAGGGGTTTGCCTGGAAGGAAGACTGAAGAATGGTAATGAGGGAAAGGTTGGTGCTGGCCCTGGATCCCTCTCAGTCTTCTGATGCCTCCTCTCATCTTTTTGAAAAGTTGATGGGCCATGATATAGATATAATCCTGAATTGAAGAAACTGCATGGCTGCCACCCTGCAGATCATCAAAGAGAATTTCCCCGAGGTGAGGACTTATGTCTGCTGCTGGTATTATGGTACAGTGTGGAACACAGGGAGTAGAGGGAAGATTTGTCTCTGAGGCCATGGATAGTAACTATCACTCTAATTTCTTCCCCCAAAACTTTTGTCCTTGAACTTGTGCAAGAACAAACTGTACCAGCTGGATGGCTTGTCTGACATTATACAGATGGTCCCCACAGTAAATATCCTGAACCTTTCCAAAAATGAGTTGGGAAGAGAGAGCAAGATTAAAGTTGGGGTTGACAGTGGGTGGTAGTGCTCATCAGTGTGATGACAGGAGTCAGGAGAATATACCAGAGCAGGAGGGAGGGCTCAGGTATCTATTCCTGGGACATCTTTCTAGTTTCTTTCCCATATTTTTCAGGTACCATCAGCCTGGGAATTAGGCAAGGTGAAAGGGCTGAAGCTTGAAGAGCTGTGGCTGAAAGAGAACCCTCTGTGTGGCATCTTCCCAAAGCAGTCCACCTATGCAATGTCTGTAGTAACTTCTGTCACTCCTCCTGGGGAACTTTGTAACTTGGGAGCCTGAATTACCCTCTCTAGGAGGGGGTCCCCTCTCTCCTCTCTCTGTGTCCCTTACCTGTGCTTAGAGGTCTTTTCCTTCCAATGACCTGCTCACTTGTTCTTCTGGTCTTGGCTGTTTCCCCACTCTGCACCCAACTGTCTCTAGCATTTCTTCCCATGAGCATGCT
>ML097984.1:34629-80156 GCA_003697995.1 Taxidea taxus jeffersonii
CTGAAATGATAAGGGTCCTCCAGCCCATGGTCTCATGCTGAGACAGGCCTTCCTACTCCCTACTGAGATGGGGCTTCCCTCCTCACCCCGATAGGAGAAACAAATGGGTCCCCTCTCTAATTCTAGGCTGCCTGCACCATGCTGAGGGCCGAGGTACTGGTGGGGGGAGCAGTGAGGCTCTTCCTCAAGGTCCTGTTCCTCTGGCCCAGTGTTAGGAACTGGGCTCTCCTTGGGAGAAACCAGGGTTGCCTGAATCAGAGAGCCAGAAACGGGTGACTGCGAGTGGCAGAGGGCTTTCTGAAGCAGGAATGGAAGGTAGAGGGTAGAGGGCAGAGGCGCTTGAGGAGAGAGGACAGGCCTCTCAGATGCACTTCTTCCTCTCTTCCCTCCACATATCACATTATCCTGACTGGTCCTTCAAAGAAGCCTTGGGAAGCCTGACACGATAATAATCCTTCAGGCTAAGAACTGACTGAGAGAAGCACAGGTGCATTGGGGCCATCAGGAGGGAAGGTGGTGATCATAAGAGGGTGCCCCACATCCTCAGCTCCATTCTGACCTGGGGCTTCACCCTCTACTCCTGGGGAAGGTCTCCTGCTCCCACGGCTGCCTTGTTTCCCATCCCCATCTCAGACTGAGCTCACACAGGTGACAACGTTTCAGCTTGCACCAGTAGACCCCCAGCCCAACACCTGCATGTTTTACATTCCTTCCTTGGGTGGCAGGGCCAACCAGGGCAGATGAAGGAAAGGGCTGCAGCCAGGGAGCCATTTTCTCCTTCTCTCTTCTTCCCTGACTCCCACCACCAGGATAGAGCTTCTTTCCCTTCCATTTGCTTTGTTTTCTCTTCTTTCTTTGTCTCTGCTCCCTATGTCTCTCTTACATCTCCCCTCTTACCTTCACTCCCTCTTCTGTCTTCATCCACATCCCTTTAACTCCCTGCTTCCTGGGTCTTGCCTCACTTACCTCCCTGCCCCAACATTCTGGGCCATCCCTGGGGGGTATCATGGTCCTGCAGAATGCTCTAGTGAGGTATCAGAGCATTAGTTTTCCACCCCATTCCCTTTTCTTTCTGGAGCCTTCAGTGGAGACTTGGAGGAAGGAAGAGAGATGGGGAGAGGAAGGCAGCCCTGGAGCCTGGGCTTCTGGTGTCACTGAAAAGGGAGTCAGTGCAGTCTAGGTGGGAGTTACCCAGGAGGAAGGAAAGATGGGGAACCTTTACAACCTAAACTGAAATTCATTTCTTTCTATTTTTGGTCTTGAACAGTGCCATCAAGGATTGCTTCTCCACATTGTCATGTCTAGTAGGTGCCTACATTCATCATTGTCTCCTCTTACTAACATTGATAACCTCCACACCAGCCCTGAAGCTTTTGGTTATATTTTTATATCTGACCCTTAGCCCATTGAGGTATATAGAATCCTGACAAGAGCATGACTGTTCTTCCTGGAAAATGTACACACACACACACACACACACACACACACACACACACACACACAGAGTCATTTACCTATTTACCCAAAGTTACATATAATAATAGAGACTTACAGGATCCTATGTAGAAGACTCCTACTGTAGTCTTGCTGATAGAATTTTGGGAGCCATTTCACCCATGAACTCTGGCTCTTTTTCTCCCTGTGCCTATACATACCCCTTTTCACCTATTGCAACATCCATGGTCTACACTTCTGATTTCCTCTTCCCTTCTTCAGGATGGCCAGGTGTTACCAACAAGAACTGTAATTTGCATTGAAACCTCCAATGTCCTGTAAGGTGAGGATGAACCAAGCCTGATTTGGGGTGTTGCAAGGGAGTCTTTGTCTACCACATAGTTTCAAGGTGTCTTTTGATTCCAGGAAAGCTATAAAGGATCTGAGATTCTTAAGAATTTAATCCTTCAATTCCAGCTTCAGTAAGTACCCTTGGGACCATAAGGCAGAACAGGGCTGGAATGGGCCACCCAATCATAGGTCTGCTCATGGGTTGAGGGGAGTTTTCAAGTCCCCATGAGGGCCCAAACTACAGAGATAGCCTATTTATTATCTTTGTTCCTCTTCATGTATTACTTGATCTATGACTCAGAAGACTGATAGGATCTTCTCAGTGCTTACCACAATGAGGGGTGCTTTTCCCTGACCATTCCCTTCAACCTTGAAGATGCAACCTTGTGAGTATCACAGCTCAGACTCTGCTCCTGGGCCATGTGTCTCCCCAGAAAACACAGATCAGCTTCTGGAAACATCTACACTGCCTGACCACCACCTCCCTTTCCTCTTTTTTTCCCTAGAAACAGCTTGGAAGAATACTTCAAGGACAGAAAGGATATTAAGAGGGTCAAGAACCCTGGTAAATGTGAAAAGCAAGAAGATCAGCATGGGAAAAGGGGCATGAAGAGAACATATACAGTGGCCAAGGGCCTGAGGTTTCTTTCTGTTTCCCCCACAAACCTGTAGGTTCAGCTGCTAAAACATGCAAAGTATGACATTGTTGACTCCATCAATATGTTGCCTAAAACTCAGCATGACCTTAACTCCTATGTGGTGGACCTGAGCATCCAGATGGTGTACAGGTGTTTCCTCCCTTGGGCAGACCAAGAAAGTCAGAAGTGAGTAAGAGGTTCAGAAGGATATTGAGAGTAACTGTTCTCCCCTTTCAGGAAACAATGCTCTGTTTTTATGTCAATGGGGTTTTTAAAGAAGGTATGGATCTGTAGAGTTGCCTCCCCAGATATCCCACTATATCCTTTCCCTGGCTGTACTACCTCCCAATTTTCCCAACTTTCCAAGTTACGCCCTCTCCTCCCCTCTCCTCCCATCCCCTTCCCTTCCACTTCCCTCCCCTCCCAGCCCCTCCCCTCCACTTCCCTCCCCTTCTCCCCACTTCTCTTCCCTTATCTCCCCCTCCTTTCCCCTCCCTTCCCTTCCCTTCCTTCCTCTTCCCCTTCCCCTCCCTTCCCTTCCCTTCTTCTCCCTTTCCCTTCCCTTTTGATTCCTTTGTGTTCTCCCATCCCCACCTCGCCCCAGACTATCCTGGGGCAATTATGGACAATTTATTTTCAACCAGAGTGCTAAAAGCATTCAGAGTAAAGAATAGTCTTTTCAACAACTGGCTAAGGAACAACTGGACCTCCATTCACAAAAGAATAAGTGTGTACCCCTATCTCACACCATATATAAACATAAATTACTATAAAAATATTTTAAAAGATGTCTGTGCCTATTGCTTTCTCACCACCCACCATAGCCCTCCTGCACTCCTGCTGCATCCTGTCTTGTGTTGCCACTATTTTCCACCCAGAGCCATATCCTGGTGGATCCATGTGGGCATGTGGAGATGGGGCCCCCAGAGACCATCATGGGAGTTACAGAAGCCTTTAAGAGAGACACCAACAGCAAAAATAAATAAATAAATAAAAATTGGAATAGGGTACCTACCCAGATGATATGGAAAGCCTTATGTGCTCCCTAGTGTCCAGAAGACAAAGACCAAGATTGCTGCAAAAAAAAAAAAAAGTAGACAAAGAATACCTGCCCATTGTGGGAGTTGCTGAATTTTGTAAGGCATCTGTAGAACTAGCCCTGGGTGAGAACAACTAAGTCTTGAAAAGTAGCCAGTATGTCCCTATGCAGGCCATTTCTGGAACCAGGACCTTGAGGATTAGAGACAGTTTACTGCAAAGATTTTTTTTAAGTTCAGCCGAGATGTCTTTCTGCCCAAACCATCCTAGGGAAATCATACACCTATCTTCAGGGATGCTGACATGCAGTTACATGGTTATTGATACTAAGACCCCAAGACATGCAGCTGTGACTTCATAAGCACTCTAGAGGACATTTCAAAAATGCTATAGCAAAATGTTCTTCTGCATGTCTGTGCCCATAATCCCACAGGAGTGGACTTTCACCCTGAGCAATGGAAGGAAATAGCAACTCTGGTGAAGAAAAACAATATCTTTGTATTCTTTGGCCTACCAAGGTTTTGCCAGTGGTGATGGCAACAAGGATTCCTGAGATACATGTCACTTCATCTTCGTTGAACAGGGCATTAATGTTTGTCTCTGCCAATCCTATGCGAAGAACACAGGCTTATACAGTGAACATGTGGGAACCTTCACTGTGGTCTGTAAAGATATTGATGAAGCCAAAAGAGTGGGGTTACAGTTGAAGATCTTGACCTCTCCCATGTATCCCAACCCTCTAGACAGTGGGATTTGGATTGCATTGATCATTCTGACCAGCTCTGACATGTGAAAACAATGGTTACAGGAAGTAACAGGCATGGGCCACCACATCACTACCATGTGGATTCAGCTGGTCTCCAACCTCAAGAAGGAGGGCTTCCCCCACTACTTCCAGCACATCATGGACCAGATTGGCATGTTTTGTTTCATAGGACTAAAGCCTGAACAGGTGGAGAGGCTGACCAAGGAGTTTTCCGCCTACATGACAAAGGATGGCCACATCTCTATGGCAGGGGTCACCTTGGACAACGTGGGCTATCTTGCCCATGCCATTCACCAGGTCACCAAAGTAATTTACCTGGTGAAAAGGAACACAGACAACCTTCCTGTCTATATCATCTGCTGTTGTGAGATTCACATTGAGGGAGAAGGCGGGTGGATGGTGATGAGCAGGTCATTTCTTTCAACCACAGTAATTAACACTCAACCATTGAACCTGTTTATCAGAAAACAACATGTAATGAAATAGGGCAGAGGCATCTGTGGCTGGTGCCTGAAACTTTGTCTCTCAAAAGCAAACTCCTGCTATCTTTAACTCCAGCTGTTCCAAAAGAGTTTACAGGTACAAGAAAGACATAGCCTCCCCCACTAAGTAACCCTGTCAATCATGCCATTGCAACCAATATTTCAGAAGCCTTAACTGAAGCACCTTATGGTGTTGGGGGCACCTCTGCTGATCCAGAATGAGAATAGTACCTACAAGAGTCTCTGTGAGAGGAATATTGAAAAAGAAAGCCAACGTTAGTGGCATCACAATTTCAGACTTCAAGCTCTATTACAAAGCTGTCATCATCAAGACAGTATGGTACTGGCACAAAAACAGACACATAAATCAATGGAACAGAATAGAGAGCTCAGAAATAGATCCTCAACTCTATGGTCAACTAATCTTCGACAAAGCAAGGAAGAATGTCCAATGGAAAAAAGACAGTCTCTTCAACAAATGGTGCTGGGAAAATTGGACAGCCACATGCAGAAAAATGAAACTGGACAGCCACATGTAGAAAAATGAAACTGGACCATTTCCTTACACCACACATGAAAATAGACTTAAAATGCATGAAAGACCTCAATGTGAGAAAGGAATCCATCAAAATCCTTGAGGAAAACACAAGCAGCAACCTCTTCGACCTCAGCCGCAGCAACTTCTTCCTAGGAATGTTGCCAAAGGCAAGGGAAGCAAGGGCAAAAATGAACTATTGGGACTTCATCAAGATCAAAAGCTTTTGCACAGCAAAGGAAACAGTCAACAAAACCAAAAGACAACTGACAGAATGGGAGAAGATATTTTCAAACAACATATCAGATAAAGGGCTAGTATCCAAAATCTATAAAGAGCTTAGCAAACTCAACACCCAAAGAACAAATAATCCAATCAAGAAATGGGCAGAGGACATGAACAGACATTTCTGCAAAGAAGACATCCAGATGGCCAGCAGACACATGAAAAAGTGCTCCACATCACTTGGCACCAGGGAAATACAAATAAAAACCACAATGAGATACCACCTCACTCACACCAGTCAGAATGGCTAAAATTAACAAGTCAGGAAATGACAGATGCTGGCGAGTATGAGGAGAAAAGGGAACCCTCCTATACTGTTTATATGAATGCAAGTTAGTGCAACCACTCTGGAAAACAGCATGGAGTTTCCTCAAAAAGTTGAAAACAGAGCTACCCTATGACCCAGCAATTGCACTACTGGGTATTTACCCTAAAGATACATATGTAGTGATCTGAAGGGGCACATGTACCCGAATGTTTATACCAGCAATGTCCATAATAGCCAAACTATGGAAAGAACCTAGATGTCCATCAATAGATAAATGGATAAAGAAGAAGTGGTGTGTGTGTGTACACACACACACACACACACACATATATACACACACCACTTCTTCTTATATATATTATATATATATTCTTGTATATATGTATATATATACATATATATATAATGGAATACTATGCAGCCATCAAAAGAAATGAAATCTTGCCATTTGTGACGACATGGATGGAACTAGAGGGTATTATGCTTAATGAAATAAGTCAATAAGAGAAAGACAACTATCATATGACCTCCTTAATATGAAGAAGTGGAGATGCAATGTGGGGGGTTTGGGGGGTAGGAAGAAAATATATGAAGGAAGATGGGATTGGGAGGCAGACAAACCATAAGAGACTCTTAATCTCACAAAACACACTGAGGGTTGCCAGAGGGCAAGGTAGGGTAGGGAGAGGATGGTGATGTTATGGACATTGGGGTGTGTATGTGCTATGGTGAGTGCTGTGAAGTGTGTAAATCTGGTGATTCACAGACCTGTGCCCCTGGGTCTAATAATACATTATATGTTTATAAAAAATTTTTTAAAATATTTAAAAAAGAGTCTCTGTACGAAGACCTAGTTCTAACATTATCAGTCAGCCTCATGTTTTTCCTTCTGTGATTGAACAAGCTTATCAACACACCTTGTTTTGGAAATCATGTTTCATGAAAACCAGTGTGTCTGAAGCCATTGAATGAGGAAAATAAAAGATGCTGTTTCCTGTCTTATTTAAGAAAAAAAAGTTCTTCTTTTTAATACTTTCAGGCATTTTAATGTTCCTCTCTACTCCTTTATCATTGCTGTTCTTTCTTTAGGCACAAAGATCTATAACTAGCCTAGATTTTCATCCTATTGTACTGCTTGATTGACCAACTCCATCCTATAGGATTTACTTACTTGAAGAATGAAGAATATAATTTACAGTTTATCCAATATCCTCACCTTCCTTGTCAAAGAATATCAGAGTAGATAACTGAACTTAACTTCAGCATCCTCTTCAATGATCATTTAATTGTCTCCTGTCAGAATGTTGCCTCTGCCCAGGTGTAATCTCTCATCTCACATCATGAGCTGGTGTTGCAGGGCAAAACCAGGAAAGAAGATATCTGGGCTTTGTTTTTAACCTTTGTGCACTGGCAACGTTTTGGAAAGATAACCACTGTCTACTCTAATCATGTAGACTTATTGCAGCCTGGTTTCTCTGTTAAAGTTACTATATATATATATATATATGTATATATATATATACATATATATATGTATATATACATATATAATTAAATATTAAATTAAATAATAACAATATTTATAATATATATTAAGATATATTAATTGTCCTTGGCTCAGTCAGTAGCGCATTACAACTCTTGATCTCAGGGTTGTGAGTTCAAGCCCCATATTGGGCATAAAGCTTACTTTAAAAACATCTTAAAATATATTGTGACTTTGAATTAGGTAAAAGTTTCTGAAATAAAATGCAAAAACACAAAATAAGAAAGAAAAAACAGATCAATTGGACTTCATCAAAATATAAAACTTTTTGCATCAACGACAACTAACTATAACCAACAGAATGAGAGAAAATATTTGCAAATCATATCTGATAAGGGATGTGTATCCTGAATAAATAAAGGACTCTTAGAATTTATTTTTTTTCAACTAACATCTTTATTCCTGGGGCTAGAAACATTTTCCTTTTTATGTAAATTCAATTAATTAACATATAGTGTATTATTAGTTTTGGGGGTACAGTTCAGTGATTCATCAGTTGTGTATGACACCCAGTGCTGATTACATCACATGCCCTCCTTAATGCCCATCACCCTGTTATGCCACGCCCCAAACCTCCTCCTGTCCAGCAACCCGCAGTTTGTTTCCTAGAGTTCAGTGTCTCTTATGGTTTTTTTCCTATCTGATTACATCTTCCCTTCCTCTATGTTCCTGTTTTATTTCTTAAATTCCACATATGAGTGAAACCATATGATAACTGTCATTCTCTGACTGACTTATTTTGCTTAGAATACTACCTTCTAGTTCCAGCCACATCATTGCAAATGGCAAGGTTTTAATTTCTGATGGCTGACTAATATTCCATTGTGTGTGTATACCACTTCTTTATCCATTCATCTGTGGATGGATATCTGGGGTCTCTCCATAGTCTGGCTATTGTGGACATTGCTGCTATAAACATTGGGGTGCAGGTGTCCCCTCAAATCAGTACATTTGTATCATTGGGGTATATACATAGTAGTGCAACTGGTGGGTCTTAGAGTAGCTCTATTTTCAACTCCTGGAGGAAACTCCATACTGTTTTCCAGAGTGGCTGCACCAGCTTACACTCCCACCAGCAGTGTGAGGGTTCCCCTTTCTCTGCATCCTTGCCAACATTTGTTGTTTTCTGAGTTGTTAATTTCAGCCATTCTGACTGGTGTGTGGTGGTATCTCATTGTGGTTTTGATTTGTATTTCCCTGATGCTGAGGGATATGGAGCATTTTTTTCATGTATCTGTTGGCCATTTGCATGTCTTCTTTGGAGAAATGTCTGTTCATGTCTTCTGCCCATTTCTTGACTGGATTATTTATTCTTTGAGTGTAGAGTTTGATAAGTTCTTTTTAGATTTTGGATGCTAACCCCTTCTCTGATAAAACATTTATAAATATCTTCCATTCTGCAGGTTGTCTTTTAGTTTTGTCGACTGTTTCCTTTGCTGTGCAAAAGCTTTTATCTTGATGAAGTCCCAATAGCTCACTTTTGCCTTTGTTTCCTTGCTTTTGGAGACACATCCAGCTAGAAGTTACTGTGGCCAAAGTTGAAGAAGTTGCTGCCTTTGTTCTTTTCTAGGATTATGATAGATTCCTGTCTCACATTAGGCCTTTAATCCATTTTAAGTCTATTTTTGTATATGATGTAAGAAAATGGTTCACTCTTCCACATGTGGCTGTCCAATTTTCCCAAAATCATTTGTTGAAGAGAATTTTTTCCCACTGGGTATTCTTTCCTGCTTTTTGATAATTAGTTGACCATAGATTTGAGAGTCCATTTCTGGACTCTATTCTGTTCCATTGTTCTATGCATATTTTTTTATGGCAGTACCATACTGTATTGGTGATTACAGCTTTGTAATAGAGCTTGAAGTTCAGACTTGTGATGCCACCAACTTTGGTTTTCTTTTTCAAAATTCCTTTGGCTATTTGGGCTCTTTTCTGGTTCCAAACAAATTTAAGGATAATTTGTCCAGCTCTCTGCAAAAAGTTGATGGTATTTTGATAGGGACTGCATTGAATGTATAGATTGCTCTGGGAAGCATAGACATTTTAAGAATATTTGTTCTTCCAACTCATGAGAATAGAAAGTTTTTCCATTTGTGTCTTCCTCAATTTTTTTTTTTTTTTTTGGTGTGTGTGTGAGCATTCTATTGTTTTCTGAGTACAGATCCTTTGCCTATTTGGTTAGGTTTATTCCTAGTTATCTTAAGGTTGGTGTTTTTTAAAGTTTTTATTTATTTATTTGACAGAGATCACAAGTAGGCAGAGAAGCAGGCAGAGAGGGGGGGAACAGGATCCCCGCTGAGCAGGGAGCCTGATGCGGGGCTCAATCCCAGGACCCCGAGATCATGACCTGAGCCAAAGGCAGAGGCTTAACCCACTGAGCCACCCAGGTGCCCCTCTTATGGTTTTTGATGCAATTATAAATGTGATTGTTTTCTTAGTTTCTCTTTCAGTTACTTCATTATTATTGTATAAAATGCAATATATTTTTCTACATTGATTTAGTATCCTGCAACTTTACTGAATTCATTTTCAGTTCTAGTAGTTTTTTGGTGGAGTCTTTAGGATTTTCTATATATATTATTATGTCATCTGCAAATAGTGTAAGTTTTACCACTTCCTCACAATTTGGATGCCTTTTAATTTCTTTTTGTTGTCTGATTGCTGTGGCTAGGACTTCCAGTACAATACTGAATAAAAGTGGTAAGAGTGGACACCCGTGTCTTGTTCCTGACCTTAGCAGGAAAGTTCTCAGTGTTTTCCCATTGACTATGATGTTCACTGTGGGTTTTTCATATATGGCCTTTATTACATTGAGGTATGTTCCTTTAAACCTACTTTGCTAAGGATTTTTATCATGAATGGGTGTTGTACTTTGTCAAGTACTTTTTCTGAATCTATTGAAATGATCATATGTTTTTTATCCTTTCTCATATTGATATGTATCACATTGATTGATTTGTGAATATTGACCCATGATTGCTTCCGAGGAATAAATCTTACTTGATTGTGGTAAATGATTTTTTTAATGTATTGTTGGACTCAGTTTGCTAGTATTTTGTTGAGGATTTTTGCATGTATGTTCATCAGACAAATGTATGTTAATCAGACATAATGACCTATATTTCTCTTTTGTGGTGTCTTCATCTGGTTTTGATATCAGGGTAATATTGGCCTCATAAAATGAATCTGGAAGTTTTCCTTTCTCCTCCATTTTTTGGGGAATATTTTGAGAGAATAGGTATTAATTCTTCCTTAAATGTTTTGTACAATTTGCCTGTGAAGCCATCTGTTCCTAGACTTTTTTTGTTGTTGTTGTTGGGAGTTTTTGATTACTGATTCAATTTCCTTTCTGGTGATTTCTATGTTCAATTTTCTATTTCTTTTTTTGTTTCATTTTTAAAATTAATTTCTTTTCAGTTCTAGAATTCATTGTTTATGCACCATACCCAGTGCTCCATGCAATACGTGCCCTCCATAATACTCACCACCAGGCTCATCCAACCCCCACCTCTCTCCCCTCCAAAACCCTCAGTTTGTTTCTCAGAATCCAGTCTCTCATGGTTCATCTTCGTTTCCCCCAACTCACTTCTCCTCTCCCTCTCCCCATGTCCTCCGTGTTATTCCTTATGCTCCACAAATAAGTGAAACCATATGATAATTGATTGTCTCTGCTTGACTTATTTCACTTAGCAAAATCTCTTCCAGTCCCATCCACGTTGATAGAAAAGTTGGGTATTCATCCTTTCTGATGGAGGCATAATGCTTCATAGCATATATGGGCCATATCTTCTTTATCCATTCATCTGTTGAAGGGCATCTTGGTTCTTTCCACAGTTTGGTGACTGTGCCCATTGCTGCTATGAACATTGGGGTACATATGGCCCTTATTTTCACTACATCTGTATCTTTGGGGTAAACACCCAATAGTGCAATTGCAGGGTCATAGGGAAGCTCTATTTTTAATTACTTAAGGAATCTCCACACTGTTTTTCAAAGTGACTACACCGACTTGCATTCCCACCAACAGTGTAAGAGGGTTCCCCTTTCTCCACATCCTCTGCAACAAATAATCTTCAAGAAAAGCAAGAAAAAATATACAGTGGAAAAAAGACAGTCTCTTCAATAAATGGTGCATTTAATTTTTTCATAATGTTCTCTTACAAACTTTTACATTTCTGTGTTGGCTGTTATTTCTCCTCTTTCAGTTGTGATTTTATTTGGGTACTCTGTCTCTCTTTTGTGTTAAATATTGCAATTTTAAAATTTCAATTCTAGTTAGCATACATGGTAAAATTGGTTTTAGGTGTAAAGTTTCATACTCATCACAAGTGACCTCTTTTTTACCCATCATCTCTTTAGGCCTTCTCCTGCCCAACCCCCTCCATCAGCCCTCAGTTTGTTCTCTATAGTTAAGAGTCTCTTACAGTTTGTTTCCCTCTTTTTTTCCTTCCCCTATGTTCATCTGTTTTGTTTATCAAATTCCAGAAATGAGGGACATTACATGGTATTTGTCTTTCTCTGGCAGACTTATTTCACTTAGCATAATACATTCTAGCTCCATCCACTTCATTGCAAATGGCAAGTGTTCATTTTTAGCAGAATAATAATTCATTGTGTATATATACCACTTCTTCTTTATCTGTTCATCAGTCAATGGATATTGGGCTTTTCCATGATTTGGCTATTGTCGATAATGTTGCTATAAGCATCAGGATGCATGTGCACCTTCAAATCAGAATTTTTTGTGTGTTTGGATAAATACCTAGTAGCGCAATTGCTGGGTCATAGGGTAGTTCTACTTTTAACATTTTGAGGAACCTCCACACTGTTTTCCAGAGTGGCTGCACCAGTTTGCATTCCCACTGCCAATGTAAGAGAGTTCCCCTTTCTTTGCATCCTGGCCAACATCTGTTGTTTCCTGTATTGTTAATTTTAGCCTTTCTGAAGGGGGGGTGATATCTTATCATGGTTTTGATTTATATTTCCCTGATGATGAATGATTTTGAACATCTTTTCATGTGTCTGTGAGCCATCTGTATGTCTCCTTTGGCAAAATGTCTGTTCATGTCTTTTGTCCATTTCTTAACTGGATAATTTATTTTTGGGGGTGTTGAATTTGATAAGTTCTTTATAGATTTTGCATACTAACCCTTTATCAGATATGTCATTTTCAAATATCTTCTCCCATTCCATAGGTTACCTTTTAGTTTTATTGATTATTTGCTTTGTTGTGCAGAAGCCTTTTATCTTGATGAAGTCCCAATAGTTCATGTTTGCTTTTGTTTCCCTTGCCTCCTGAAACCTGTATAGTTAGAAGCTGCTGTGGCAGAGGTTAGAGTGGTTGCTGCCAACCCATGGCAGCATGGGTTGCTGCCATTTTCTCCTCTAGGATTTTGATGGTTTCCTGTCCCATGCTTAGCTCTTTCACCCATATTGAATTTGTTTTTGTGTATTCTGTAAGAGGTCAAGTTTCATTCTACATGTTGCTGTCCAGTTTTTCCAACACCATTTGTTGAAGAGACTATCTTTTTTCAATTGGATATTCTTTCCTGTTTTCTGGAAGGTTAGTTGACCATACAGTTGTGGGTCTAATTCTGGGTTCTCTATTCTGTTCCATTGATCTATGTGTCTGTTTTTGTGCTAGTACCATACTGTTTTGATGACTACAGCACTGTATTATTGCTTGAAATCTAGAATTGTGATGCCTCCAGTATTGCTTTTTTTTTTCAAGAAAAGGGTATTCAGGGTCTTTTGTGATTCTGTGCAAATTTTTGAATGGTTTGTTTTAACTCTCTGAAAAATGCTGGTGGTATTTTGATAGTATTGCATTAAATGTCTAGATTGCTTTGGTAGACTAGGCATTTTAATAATATTTGTTCTTGTAATCCATTAGCATGGAATGTTTTTCCATTTTTTTGTGTGTGTCCTCTTCAATTCAATTTCTCTCATCAGTATTCTATAGTTTTCAGAGTACAGATCTTTTACCTCTTTGGTTGATTTTTTTTTTTTAGTTTATGGATTTTGGTGTAATTATAAATGTAATCAATTCCTTGATTTCTCTTTCTGCTGCTTCATTATTGGTGTATTCAAATGCAACAGATTTCTGTATGTTCATTTTCTTTTTCTTAAGGTTTTATTTATTTATTTGTCAGAGAGAGAGAGAGTGAGCACAAGCAGGGGGAGCAGCAAGTAGAGGAAGAAGCAGACTCCCTGCTGAGCAGGGAACCCCATGCGGGACTCGATCTCAGGACCCTGGGATCATGATCTGAGCCAAAGGCAGACCAACTGAGCCACCCAGGCATCCCCATTAGGATAGATTGTTCAAGGATAATTCCTTGTCGATAGTTACGTGCATTTGCATTTTGATAAACATTGCCAAATAACCTTCACAGAGGGTGAAATAATTTATACTCCAACTGGTAACATATAGGAATGCCAGTTTTCTTACCTCTTCTCCAATAAGGTTTGTTTCCAAATTTTCTTTCTTTGTCAATATGATAGATGAGAAACAATTTATCATTATAAGTATAACTTGCATTTACATTATTAATGAAATGAAATATTGTCTCATATACTTTTAAAACATTGACTTGTCTTTTTAATGAACAGTCAGTTCATTTATTTTTCCATTGGATTGTTGGTCATTATCTTTCCTTTACAAATTCATAAGGGTTTCTTATATATTTGGGAACTTAGTAAACATAATTCTAAACATGAATAGAAGACAAAAAAAGAGTAACAAACCACCAAATCCAAATTATATGTATCCACCAAATATTATTACAGTATGAAATAGTATCTACCCTTGGTTTCTTTCTTTTTTTTTTTTTAAAGATTTTATTTATTTACTTGACAGAAAGAGATCACAAGTAGGCAGAGAGGCAGGCAGAGAGAGGGGGAGGCAGGCTCCCCGCCGAACAGAGAGCTCGATGTGGGACTCGATCCCAGGACCCTGAAATCATGACCCGAGCCGAAGGCAGAGGCTTTAACCCTCTGAGCCACCCAGGTGCCCCTCTTGGTTTCTTTCTAAAATATATTTTATTAAACTATTCCTTCCTTCCTCCATGGAAAAATTACATATAAAGCATCTTCTGTGTGACAGACTCTAGACTAAGTCTTGGGGTTATAAACATCAAAGACAAAGATACACTTATAGACAGATTTAGGTCTACAACCATCAGGAGATACCATGGTATCCTCATGACTCAGCCCTCACCTCCTTCAACTATTAACTGACTGCTCTTTCTTTCATGTGTGACACTGAGGATACAGTGGTGAACCAAGACTGAGAAAGGGGCTCTTCCTTCGTGGAATTTACAGTATAATTCAAATTCCCTCCTGATACTACTTGGAATGGAAATTCAAAGAATTTTATATATTCAGGGAGAAAGAGCAAATACATTCATTAGGCAGGTGGGAGAAAAGGAGTCCGGAGAGCAGCTAGGTTCTGCCTTGAGAAGTACATTGTAGTATCCCGTTTCCTTAGAGAGGAGTATGGAGGAGAAGTTAGAACCGCTCCTAACTAGCTCCTGACACCTGGGTGTGAGGTGACAGAGAGGACTGCATGACCCCATCTGGATCCTTACAGAAACAGGCCCTTTTTCTTGGGCAACTGTAGGGACCTGGAAATAGTACAGTGTAAGCGAGAAAAAAAGCAGTGTGGCAGTAAGACTCGGTACAGGCCAGTAGTTTGTTTCTTCAGGTTAGAGGGTGAGATCTGCTTTCTTTTAGAAGGCAGTGGTGAGGCCTCTGTGGGAGCCCCTTCCCACCTTCTTCTCTTCCATGGCCCCAGGAGCAGTGAAAAAACTTGGGAAGGCCACTATAGACCCTCCAGCACAAGTGGCTTACAGGTACAAAGTTATTTAACTATTAAACCTCTTTCATGAGTGCAGAGTTGTTTCCTCATGCACATGCTCAGGACCATGAATATTTAGGTCCAGGGACTATTGTGGACATCAGGAGGGGAGGCAGGGCTTGAGAATGGCATACAGACACACAGGGGTAGATTGGTATTAATATGCTTCTCTTATCCATCACTAATTCCCCTATACCTTTCTCCCACCTCACCTTCAACTATTTCAGTGCAAGAAACATTGTAGGCAATAAAATGAGAGACTTAGAGGAGAGGAACAATAAAAAACTAAGATGTTTGACATGGATCAGCCAGTCAGACCAGGGTGGTTTTCCAGACGCCAAGCCCACAGTAGCCCAATTTGTGCAGAGAATTTAGTGCTTGGAGCAGCAGCTTAGAGGTCTTCTCTCATAGAAGGACACAGCTTTTGGAATAGATTAGAACGTACCCCCTTCCCTCAGTCTTGAGCTCCCCAGCTCCAACCCAACACACGGTCTTATCCCTTCCGCAAGCAGCCCAGTTATGTAAGCCTAGGACTTTGGAGAAGTGAATGTGTAAACACAACACTGCAGTATCCTTCCGCATGCTGGAGCTGGCGTGGAGTCAGCAACGAAACCGCCTCCTATCCGCGTGCGTTTCAGTTCAAGAAGAAAAAAAAAATATTGGCTTGGTTGGGGGAGATCCTAAAAGAGGGCAAGTAATGCTGAGACCTTTCGCTACTGGTCTGCTTCTCTCTGTATTGCGCTTCTTTCTCTGTTCAGATGTCGCCCCAGCTCTTACCAAGATGAGAAAAGGCTAGGGTTGAGCTCACCGACAGAGGGCGGAGTGGTGCTGTGCAAAGATTGGTATCACTCCGCTTCCGTGAGGCCGGATCCTCTTACACCGTGCTCTAGCTCCTCCCGCTGCAGATTTGGGTTACGCGGACGTGGCAAAGCAGAGTCTGCGGAAGAAAAGGTAGCAGTTAATTAGTCACTAGGCGTGGGTCTCGGAGGAGCTTTGGGGACGGGAGGAAGGGAGTACCAAAAGTGGCAATTGTTTGCCAATTACGGCCCTTAATCAGACAAAGCAGGTTTCGTGTCCGAAATCCCAGGTGCCGGGCCAATCCCCAAACGCAGTCGCCGCCATTGTCTCGTGTTCTGGTGTCCATTTGACTGTCCGTCCCTCTTTCTGTAGGGCACGGCACCCCTTGAGGCAAGGAAATAAGAAAACTGCCTCTGATCCAAGCAGAGCAGGTCAGTGAGAAGGCGGGCATCGCTTGGGAGTGCGGATATGGGTATCAGAGAGGAATGTGGGATATGTGATCTGGTCGTGGGGCGCGGGCGGTGAGAGGGAGAGGGGGACAGAGTTAATTTGAGTGGCACGCAACTATAAATTTAAAATCCTGCTAGCTTGATTTCCGGACACTAATCACCTCCGACCTTGTTTGGGAAGGTAAAGGAGTATAGTATAACAGCGGCTTCTAGCGGAGAAATGGCGGTTTATATAATAGGAGGAGGGGCTGCTGCTGTTGGTGAGAGCCGTTGTCAGGGAAGCCCTGGGAGGGAGAGTGTAAAAGGAAAGTTGTGTTTGATAATCAAAGCCCTGGATTAGAAAATGTTCTCCTGTCCTACTAGTCTGACCATTAATAACCGAGTCTCTCCCTGTGTTTTCGTTTGGTCCTTAGGTGTGTATCATGCGTTTATATATTTTGGTCTGTTCCTAAATTTTCGGTACAGCATGTTTTTGTAAAGATCTGTAGAAGGCCGTGGCCCTCAAAGGGAGGGGATAAGAAAAGGAAACTTGGCCTAATTTTTGCGGAGTGGTCAGTGCTTGGAGTTGGTAGATAGCTAAGACTAGAACAGGCAGGATTCTGGGGAAAACTCTAGATTCCCTTTGTGCATACTTTCCAGACAGCCCTCCGTTACTCCTTTTGTGTTGCAGAAAATATTAGGCTTTAGGGAGAGGAAGGAGACATAAAATCTTAGATGAAATTTGGAAATAATACTTTTCATTGATTTCCAGCCAGCTTCCTTGGCTTGTCTGAGCATTCCATCTCTACCACCACCACCACTATCTTGTGGGGATGTTTGAGTTGGCTGTGCAGGAGAATTAGCAGACTTTTGGGATGGAGCAGAGGAACTTGGAGGGAGAAGGAGAAAGAAAGGGCCACAGAAAATTTTGGCAAACAGGTACCTGTTTCCGGAAAGGGTCGGTGTCCCAGGTGCTGATCTCTACTAAGGATCCAGTGTCCATTGTCTCCTGTGGCTTTATTTATTTATCTCTGCATTGTGAAACTTTGGATATAGACCCATCCCCAAGTCTCTGGAATTCTCAGTTGTTATGAAAGTTTGCAGTGGTAACCCAACTTGAACCTAGGAAATAATGAAAAAGAGAAACATGCCCTGTGTCTGTTAGGATTGGTGTGAGGGTAGGTGGACAGGAGAAGATTGAGACTTGGAAATTCTATTCTCTTTTGTTTTGCCAGTTTACAAATCCCTCTTTGGTCCCCTGCTGATTTAGTTGGAAATCTTTGAATGCTTTAGGAGTATAGAAGGGTAACACTTGTTTTTCTGATTTCCCACTTGCTTTTCTTATTCTTATGCTTCATCCAGGCCAATTTTAAACTAGAGAAATGCAAGGACAGTCACTGAACAGTAAAATGATGGGTAGCAAGGAGACAGAGGATCAGTCCTGAATTAGGGTAATGGTGGTATGGGAAAGAAGGAGGGAAACACCAGACAGACTACAAACACGGGGACCAGGGACCAAGGTCTTTCTACCAAGAGGTCAGTTTCCATATCCTGTTTGTTTATCTGTCCATAGATCTGCCTGTAGGTATGCTATAGGGCTTGTCAACATTGGAAGCAAGGAGGAGAAAATTACTCCAGATCAGTGAAGTTTGGTATGAATATGGAGACTTCCCCAGTAGACCTGTAAGATGAAGTAGGAGTCCAGCAGGGATAAAGAGCCAGTCTAAGGATTCCTTAGTCTCTCTCACCTCCATTAAACTTTCCCACTCTCCATATTCCTGTTTTGTGTCTGGAAAGAAGATTTGTAGCACCTGCAGTTTTGTAGAGAGTGTGAAATGAGGAGAGAGTTTGATTATTATCTACCTCCCACTTAGCACTGAATGTTCATACTCTCCTGTCTCTCTGTACTAATCAACATAAATTGGAAGAGTCTCAAAGCCCCATTTCCTTCCTCCACCCCTAGGTCCAACTTCATTGGCAGATCTGGTGTCCTTGGAGTGGCTGAAGACCACCACCCTCCACAGGGCTGCGCTCAGGCACACAGCCATTCTTCCCTTACCCGAGTGAGCTTCCTCTGCACGTTGTTTATATCATTGGCAGAGCTGTAGTTGGAAAGGGGGCCGAGTGACGAATGGACTTTGTATGAAAACATCAACCTGGGACAGAACTTCAGTCAAGGTTGAGACGGGGTTGGGGTATATAACTTGGCCTTGCCTTTAACTTGGATCATGACTGGCTCTGAGGCTAAGGCAGGGGCAGAGCAGGGGCTGGAGCTGCCCTAAAAGCTTGAATCAGCGGCCCTGCCAACACTAGAGCCAAGGCTAAGATCCAGGCCAAGGCAGTGGCTGAGGCAGAACTGAAAACAGGACCAGTGACCCAGGCCAAGGCTGGGGATGGAGTAGTGGCCAGGACACAGTGACCTACATTGAGGCCGTGGCTATGACAAGGAATGTGGGCAAGATGGAAGCTATGACAGAATAGAGTCATAACTGAGACTAAGGCAAAATCCATGGCAGAACCTGGTACAGTGCCCCAAACCAAGTCAAAGGTGATGTCTATGGCCAGGGTCAGTGCAGTGACCAATTATGAAGTCAAGGCTCGTGCTGGAAGTGAAGCCAATATCAGGTCCTTTGCCAAGGCTGATGATAAAGCCAATGTTGAGTCCAGGCCCCAGAGAAAGAGAGAGGACGGCATCAAATTCAGGGCTGGGGCTGAGGACAGAGCTGGTATTGTAACCGAGTCCATTGATAAGGATGAAGAAAATGTCTGCTCCTGGTTCTGGACCGGAGAAGAACCTAGTGTAGGATCCTGGTTCTGGCCTGAAGAGGAGACCCCTTGTCAAGTTTATAAGCCTCCACCTAAGATCCAGGAAAAGGCCAAGCCCATTCCCAAACCAGAACTCACTATAAAACAAAAAGCAGCAGCATGGTCAAGGGCCAGGTATAGTGTCCTAGTCCCAGTAGAAGGAGGGGAGCCATCCTTGCCTCCAGAAGGGAATTGGACTCTGGTTGAGACCTTGATTGAAACTCCTCTGGGGATTCGGCCTCTGACCAAGATCCCACCCTATAATGGGCCTTACTTCCAAACCTTAGCTGAGATAAAAAAACAGGTTAAGTATAGGGAAAAGTATGGGCCCAATCCAAGAGCCTGCCGCTGTAAATCACGTGACTTTAGTTTAGAGCCTAAAGAATTTGATAAACTCGTTGCCCTACTTAAGTTAACTAAGGATCCTTTTATTCATGAAATAGCTACTATGATAATGGGCATCAGTCCGGCTTATCCATTTACCCAAGATATAATTCATGATGTAGGTATTACTGTTATGATTGAAAACTTGGTCAATAATCCCAATGTTACAGAACACCCTAGAGCTTTAAATATGGTAGATGACAACTCTGAGTCTTCTGAAGAACCAAAACCAGCAGAGTCATACATACATCAAGTTTGTAAGGACATAATCTCTTACCCGTTGAACTCCCCTGTGCAACTGACTGGACTAAAATTATTAGTGCACCTGAGTGTGAAATTTGAGGATCACCATATAATTGCTAACTACATTCCAGATTTTCTTACCTTGTTAAACAAGGGAAGTGTCAAAACCAAGTTTTATGTTTTAAAAGTGTTCTTGCGTTTGTCCAAAAATCAAGCCAATACAAGAGAACTGATTAGTGCCAAAGTACTATCATCATTGGTTGCGCCCTTTAACAAGAATGAGTCAAAGGCCAATATTCTTAATATCATTGAAATATTTGAGAATATAAATTTCCAATTCAAAAAGAAGGTGAAGCTGTTTACCAAGGAAGAGTTCACTAAATCTGAGCTTATTTCCATATTCCAGGAAGCAAAAGAGTTTGGTCAGAAACTCCAAGACTTAGCAGATCACAGTGATCCTGAGGTGAGAGATAAAGTTATACGATTAATACTGAAACTCTGAATGGTTGTATGTTCTTACGAAACTGCGAACAATTTTTTTGGTGTTTTAATATGAAGCCACGCATATTATAACTGTAAGTTCAATATTTATGTTATTTGTATTGATTGAAGGAGGCAACTTTATGGATACCAAGTGATCTTGAGAGCTTGAATTTTCATTTTTATTGTGTTATATAAATGGAGATACTTTTAGTATTTCTGCAACATTACCTGATAATTAACTTATTCATTCTGAGTAAGCTATATTTCTGTGCTTTATATTGACATAAATGTATTCGTTTGAGACTTTACTTACATGTTAATAAAGTTGCATGCTCAAACTGGTGAAAATATTGTCCTAGTTCTTCAGTTGAAGTCTAGTCAGAAGGATAAAGCACAATCACCACAAAGGTGATAAAGAGCATTGTCTGTATGTAGGAGGGTACAAACAAAACAGGTTCACATAGATAAATCTTTTAGTTTCAACATGTTCAAGGAATGGAATCACTCTACACAAGAAGACAGGGCTGTGCTACCAGATGACATCTGGGCAGATCTGGGGGAAGGGGTAAGGACACAGACCTAGGAGAAAGGGAACACAGATTCTTTCATTTCAGTCTGAGTCCCTGAACTTGGGTTTACCCTTTAACACAGGATTTCTCATCAGGATATCTTGAAACTTTTTAACTCCCAGGAGGATTCCTGGTTCTCACCTATTCAGTAAAGCCATGGAAATATGGTTCTGAAAGGACCCAGCCCCACCATGCCTTCAAAATCTAGGCACCCCATCAAGGGACCAGGTTTGCTGCTTCATTCCCTGTAGTCCTAGGCCTCAGAGGAAGGTCTTCCTGGAACTAACTACAGAAGCTGCTTCATGGATAGTCTCATTTGTCCTACCTTGGTGACTGTTTACTCTCATCCTTGCTTTTGTTTGCTGGCCAGTGCTTTGGGCTTGGTAATTTGCACCTATCCTTGGTGTTCGTGCTGATCCCTTTTGGTTAGAGTTCAGCAAGCTGAGCTCAGTGAGATAGCTGCAGGATTCCGAAGTCCTTTAGGGGTGTATAGTTAGGAAGAAATTAATTCCCCTAATTCCATTATCCTATCTGTTTTTGCAGTTTACGGAGCTGAAGCCATGTGGTCTATACCTCTTCAGGTCCTCCTGTTTATACTTAACAAAAGCTAGGTTCTGGCTAGGGGTTACTGACACAGAATGCCAGGGTATAGATTGGTATCTGGGGTTACCTTTGCCTCCTTTGCTGTTATTGTCCCCTTTCCTTTACTGCCAAGAATTGGGAAATACAGATTAGGATCAGTGTATAAATACTAGTCTTTCTTTTGAACTTCCTCTTGCTCCTAATTTATGTATTTGGGGGAAAGCCTAAACTGAAAAGTCTCAACAAGGTTTCATGTATTCTAGTTTTAGTTCATGCTTCTAGTTTTAGAAGCCATGACTAGTTTAATTTCTATTAAGGTCAGTTCTAAACCCATCTTTTATACATCTAGGAGTTAAAATGAAGGACAGCTGGCTACAGATGTGCACTAAAGGGTGAAAAAAGTAGGGATTTTGCAATGTGCAGTTACTACTTAGATGATTTTTTAAGTTCTTTGTAATTTTTTTATAAGTAGGCTTATATACTTGGTGTGGAGCCCAATACAGGGCTTGAGCTCAGGACCCTGAGTTCAAGACCTGAGCTGAGATCAAGAGTCGGATGCTGAACCTACTGAGCCACCCAGGTGCCTGTTTATAATTTGTTTTTTAGTCCTTTGGAATTCCAGCCATGTGTACTAATTTCAGTGTTGGGGTCTTCACAATACAATTAGACCAGAACCTTTGGAAATACTCTGTGTCTCATGCCCTATGGAGCACACAGTCAGCTATGGAATTTTCCATTGGCTAAAGAGAAGAATGAGTGTGGGGTATGCAGGTATTTGTGTCAAAGCAAGAAACTGATGGTCTCTCCTTAGGTGGGAATTATGGGAGGCAGTCATTTCCCAAATTGTTCCTGGGGTGTGCTTGAAGTCAAACCCTGTCGCTCATTCCTTATTTCACTCCTTTCCTGGAAAAATAATTCAGGGAACTCCATGTAGTATCAGAGTTGATCTGATACTACTCCTCTTAAAATGTTGCTGCCTGGGAGTGAAAATCAGGATGGATTTCTCATCTTTCCTG
Organism: Taxidea taxus jeffersonii; assembly: GCA_003697995.1. Taxonomy (NCBI): domain Eukaryota; kingdom Metazoa; phylum Chordata; class Mammalia; order Carnivora; family Mustelidae; genus Taxidea; species Taxidea taxus. The sequence continues at coordinate 57,136 of ML097984.1, forward strand.
TCATGAAGTAAAGCAAGTAATCTTCCTACAACACACCTGGACTGTTACCACACACTGTTAGTGGGAACTTCATTAGAATGATAACTGTGAAGTTTCTCTGCCCTCATCCTTGCTCCCTCTTATTTTTCCATCTTCCCTTTCTCTTTGAAAGTTTGCCTTACCACAAAAGGATGTGTCCTACTTTTCTTTTCCATAATATAAGTTTTCATGTGTGCAGTGAAATACATCCCCAGTTTCTAATTAGGTGGGATATTGTAGCAAATTTTTGGGTTTATTTTTAGGAACACTTGTCTGGAATTCTAAGTCACATTCATCTGTATCAAATTTGTCAGTAACAAAGATTCTTTTATTCCCTAGGTTTACAGAGATATTATTGACATATAACATATGTAAATTTAAGTTGTATAACATCATGGTTTGATACACATATATATTGTGAGATGATTACCACTATAAGGTTAGTTAACACCACCATTCCATCACATGAATACCATTTTTTTGTGGTGATAATATTTAAGATTTACTCTCTTAAAAATTTTCATATGTGTAATACAGTATTTTTAGTTATAGTCACCATACTGTACATCAGATCACCAGAACTTATTCATCTTATAGGTGGAAATTTGTACCCTTTGACAAACATCTCCTCATCTCACCCATCCCCAGCCCCTGGCAACCACCATTGCTACTCTCTATTTCTGTGAGTTGTTTTGTTAGATTCCACATATAAGTAAGAATATTTTGTATTTGTCTTTCTCTGTCTGGCTTATTTCACATGGCATAATGCCCTCAAGGTCCATTGTTAGGGTCCCTAAAGAGAGGATTTCCAGTTTTGTGGCTGAATAATATTATTTTTTATATACACCACATTTACATTATCCATTCATCTGTCAGTGGACACTTAGGTTGTTTCCATGTCTTGGCAATTTGAATAAGGCTACAGTAAGCATGGAGGTAAAGATGTCTCTTTGAGAAAGTGATTTTATTTCTTTCAGATATATATCTAGAAGTGGGATTGCTAGATATATGTTAGTTATATTTTTATTTTTATTATTTTTTAAAAGATTTTATTTATTTATTTGACACAGAGAGAGATCACAAGTAGGCAGAGAGGCAGGCAGAGAGAGAGGGGAAAGCAGGTTCCTTGCTGAGCAGAGAGCCCAATGCGGGGCTTGATCCCAGGACCCTGAGATCATGACCTGAGCCAAAGGCAGAGGTTTAACCTGCTGAGCCACCCAGGCGCCCCTATATTTTTAATTCTTCAAGGAACTTCCATACTGTTTTCTATAGTGGTTAAATAAATTTACCTTACCATCAATAGTGCACAGGGGTTTATTACTACAAATCTCCCTCTTAGACAAGCTGATACATCCTGTAAGTTTTGGTATGTTGTGTTTCCTCTTTCATTGTTTGAAGATTTTTCTAAATTTACTTTTTGATTTTATTTTTGATCCATTGGTTGTTCAGGAGTATGTTACTTAATTTCCACTTATTTGTGAATTTTCAGGTTTTCCTCCTGTTATCTTCAGCTTTTTAAAAATATTTTGTTTATTTATTTTGACAGAGAGAGAGGGGGAGAGAGCACAAGCAGGTGAAGAAGCAGGCTCCCAGCTGAGCAGAGAGCCCGATGTGGGGGTCTATCCCAGGGTCCCAGGATCATGACCTGAGCCAAAGGCAGAAACTTAATGAACTGAGTCACCCAGATGCCCCTATCTTCAGCTTAAGGAATTAAAGCCTTTGGGATGCTTGGGTGGCTCAGTCCATTAAGCATCTGCCTTTGGCTCAGGTCATGATTCTAGTGTCCTTGCTCAGCAGGGAGCCTGCTTCTCTCTCTCCTTGTTGCTCCCTCTGCTTGTGCATGCTCTCTCTCTCTGACAGATAAATAAATGAAGGTTTTTTTTAAGGAATTGAATCCTTTAAGAACTTAAAGAACTGAATAATGAATCCTCCTTTTATTGTTTCTTGTAAGATAGATCTAGTGGTGATGAACTGCCTCAGCTTTTGTATTTTTGGAAAATTATTTATTTCTCATTTGTGAAAGACAGCTTTGTTGAGTAATGTGTTCTTGGTTGGCAGTTTTTTTTTTTCCTTTCAGCACTTTGAATATATCACCCCACTCTCTCTTAGCCTGCAAGATTTTTACTGAGAAATCCATTGATAGTATTATGGAGGTTCCCTTGTAAGTTATAGTCTTCTTATCTTTGCTGCTTTTAAGATTTTCTTTTTGTCTTTGGCAGTGACAAAGTGTGCTTGAATTTTAGACAGTTTTGTTATAATGTGTCTTAGAAAAGCTTGTTTTAGGTTGAAATTTGGGGCTGGCCTATGACCTTCACGAACTTATATGTCCAAATCTCTCCCCAAGTTTGGTAAGTTCTTAGTCATTATTTCTTTAAATAAGCTTTCTTCTCCTTTCTCCCATTCTTCTTCTGGGACTCCAGTAATGCAAAGATTTTTAAAAAAATAATATCCCCTAATTCATGTAGTATTTTTTTCACCCTATTTCATTATTTTTTTTCTGCTTTTTACTGAAAGATTTCAGGTGACATTCACATATCTTCTTATTTACTAATTCTGCTTGGTTGAGTCTTCTGTTGAAGCTCTCTTTTGAATTCTTCAGTTCATTCAGTGTCTTCTAGGATTTCTGCTTTTTTAAAAAAATGGTTTCTGGGGATGCCTGGGTGGCTCAGTTGGTTAAGCAGCTGCCTTCGGCTCAGGTCATGATCCCAGCATCCTGGGATCGAGTCCCGCATTGGGCTCCTTGCTTGGCAGGGATTCTGCTCTCCCTCTGCCTGCCTCTCTGTCTGCCTGTGCTCGTTCGCTCTCTGTCTGACAAATAAATAAATAAAATCTTAAAAAAATGGTTTCTATATCTTTATTGAACTTCTCATTTTGTTTTTCCCTAATTTCATTTACTTGTCTGTGTTTTCATGTAATTCACTGAATTTAAGAGAATTATTCTGAATTCTTTGTCAGACAGTTCATAGATCCGTTTCTGTAGAGTCAGTCATTGGAGTTTTATCAGTTTCCTTTGGTAAAGTTGTGTTTCCTTGATTATTCATGATCCCTGTGGCCTTGTTTCAGTGCCTGCACATTTGAAGAATTAGAACTTCTTCTTGTCTTTATAGACTGCTTCTGCAGACAAAACCCATCATTTAACAACTCATCCACAGATTCAGGGTGGGCTATCCAGTCCATGGTGGACTTTCTGCTGGACTCTGAGTGGGCAGATCTGATATCTGGGTAAGCAAGTGGGCAAGCCTCATGCTTGTGTACAGAGGGATCCAGCTGGTGTCCGGATCCAAGGAGGCAGGCCTGGAGCCTAGGTTCACTGGGACCTAATAGGCACCAGGGACCACTGGAGTTGGCCTGATGTCTCAGTCCACAGGGGCCAGTTGTGTACTAGGGGAAGCTGTGAGCCTGGTCACAGGAGCCAGCCTGAAGGCAAGGGCCATTATGGCCGCTCTGGTGCTGGGGAAGGCCAGACACCTGGGAGCTATCCTTGAGGCTGGAGCACAGAGGCTGGCCTGGTGCTGGGATAGACTAAGAGCCTGGGTCTGTAGGAACTGCCCTAGAGTTTAGGTCTGCAGGGACTAGTCTGGCACTGGGGTGGGCTGGGGGACTAGGACTGCAGGAGCTAGCCTGGTGCTGGGGTGTATCAAAAGCCTGGGTCTGCAGTACCCAGCCTGATGTTGGGTTCAGCTGGGAGCCTGAATCCATAGTAGCTGATTAGTAGCCTGAGGTGACAGGAACCACCTGGGGCTATGAGAGTTGGCAAGAATGAGGATATACTGAAAGCCTGGGCGACAGAGCCATTCATGGCCTTAGGAAACAGCCAGCTCTGTCATAAGCCAGGAACCTAGGTGTGCAGAAGCCTGCTATGAATATGGGCCCACGGATGCCACCTCAGACCACTGGGGCTGGTTTTTGCCAGGGTGAGCCAGAAGCCTGGGTTCATAAGAACCCTCTGGGATCCTGGAGCTACAGAAGCCACCTAAAGCCACAGGAGTTGGCAGACACCTGGATGAGTCAGAGGCTGGGGTTTGTGGGAGCCTGCCAGGAGCTCTGGAAACTGTCTGGAATCATGTGAGTCACTTGGGCATGCTGGAGCTGATAGTACTGAGGTGAGCCAGGAGCCTGGTTTTACAGGAGCTGATTGAGAGCCTGGTATCATGGGAGATGCCTAAAGTTGTGGATCTGGAAGGCACTGTAGTGAGCTGGGGGCCTAGGTTTGTGGGAGACTGCACAGAGCCACTTAGGGCCATAAGAGTTGACCTTGTGCTGGGACACTTTGGCTTTGGAGTCTGGTGAAATTGGACACTCACTTCACTCTCCATTTCCCATGGGAAGGGTGTCTCTTCATGCTGGGCTACTGGGTTTTGGGGGAAAGGTGATGGAGTTAATGTGAATCTATTTTCCTACCCTCCTCAATACATCTTTTCTTATTTCTGTGCTTCACCCAGGTGCTGTCATCCCTCAACTGGAATCCTTGGCTCTTTTGAAGGTATTTTTGTGCATGGATAGTTATTCAAATTGGTATTTCTGAGGTGGTTGAGCACTAGGAAGCCCTATGCATCTGTGTTGCTGACATCACTCCCTACTTTATTATTTTTACTCATTTTATCTAGAGCATGGTTAGGGGAAGAAGATATTTACTTGGACCCTCAAACCTCTAATAGTGCAATATCTTAATACATTCAATTTTCAAAAAATTAAACATCATAAATAAAGATCTCTTTGAATGCAACTCCAATCCCAGCCTCTGCCTAGAAGCAACACATATTTGTCAGTTTCTAGAACTTTTCTATACATTGCCTACATACAAAGATATGTAAGTATCCTGAGGATTTTTTAAAGTATTAAATTTTATCATAGTATATGTATTAATCTTTAACATTTTTTCAGTAGTTTGACTTAGAGATTTTTCTGTGTAAGTATGTATCTATGTCTTTCTTCTTAGTGCTGTATTGAATTTCATGTATTACAATATCATTTTTGTTTCTTTGGGTGATTCTAAGTAGACTTCTGGGCCATAGGTACTTTTCATTTTAATAGACATTTGAAATCTCCTTAGAAAGGGATTATATTATTTTACCCACTGACTATCTGTATATGAGAGTCCCTGGTTCCCTACACACCCACTAACAGTTCTGATTATTTACATATTTAAATATACCTGCCAATCTGATAGATGCAAAATGGTATCACTTTGTTTTAATTAAAATTTTACTAATATTGAAGAAAATATATAAGTTCCGTTAACTCACAGAAAAGAATCAGATGAGGAATATGAGTTTCCCCTTTAAGAAAATACAATTCAGGGGCACCTGGGTGGCTCAGTCAGTTAGCACTTGACTCTTGATTTCAGCTCAGGTCCTGGTCACAGGATCATGGGATTGAGCCTTGCATTGGGCTCTGTGCTCAATGTGCAGTCTGCTCCAGATTCTCTCTCCCCCTCTGCCCTTCCTCTCTCTTTAATCTCCCCATCTCTCTCAAACAAATAAATAAATAAAATCTAAAAAAAATACAACTCAATTTCTAAGCAGCTAAACACTTCGTAGTAGCTTTTTGGGGGCTGTGGAAAAGTCTGAAAAGAAAAATTTTTTGCACGAACTTAAGATTCACAGATCCCTGGTTATGAGTTATAAGATGCTTTGTTATTTTGTTTCAAATATGTGGAGATACTGTTCAGATAATTATATAAATAATATAAGTCATCAATAATTTGTGTGATAAATGATTTCTCAGTAAGATTATCAAACTTTTCTAATGAGAAGGGATGCAAGGGGAAGTTATTAATTTATTTGTATGTGGGACAGAATAGAAGGAGGGGTGAAGCTTAAAAGCTGGCAGTAGTCAAAGATCAAAAAATGGAGCCAGCCTTTTTGTTGCACAGACTATAAAATATGTTGTTTTTTTTTTTTTTACCAGTCATAAGTAGAAGCTTATACAGATAAGTTTCTATTGTGATTGAAGCAAAATGTCAATTTTGGTTGATCAGATTTCTCTGAAATATGTACTTTTGTTCTGCTATCTTTGTCCCCAAAACTAAATGTATCAGAATATCCTGGAGTTGCCAGGATTCAATAAATCAATTGCATGGATATCTTGAGTAACTTATGTATTGGCTTTACTACATTGATACCAGGGTTTAATGATTAATATGATGAATATAACATAATGAATATTAATATATTGAATACTGAATTAATATAACAAATACTGTTTTCTAAAGTATTTTCCTTCAGCACTTTTTAGAACAAAGCTATTAGGCTTACTCAATTTGGCTTTGAACATAGTAACATGTTTCAAATGATGCCATCACTAAAGTAAAAAGACTACTCATAGCATAGGAGAAAGTACTTGCATATTATGTATATGATATAGGTCTAGTACCCAGAATATAAAATATAAAATATAAATATTATATTAATAATAATTTATATTTATTAATATAAATATAAAATATAACTCTTTCCACTCAATACAAAGACAAATAAAATGATTAAAAAATAATCAAAGGATTTGAATAGATATTTCTCCAAAGAAGATATTCAAATAATCAGTAATGGTTCAAATCAAAACCACAGTGATATCAATTCACAGCAACTAAATAGCTATAATTCTAAAAAAAGTGAATAATAGCAAGTATTAGCAAGGATGTAGAGAAACTGGAGCCTTTGTACATTCTGGTGGGAATGTAAAAAAGGTATAGCCACTGTGCAAAGCAATTTGGTATTTTCTGTACCATTTTGATTTACTTCTTGTTTTTTTCTGTATGTTTTTAGTTTTTTTTTCCTTAGTGACTGCTCTGGCAATTATAATTAATATCTTAAGTCTATAAAACCCCAGTTTGTACGAGTATCAACTTAGTTTCAGTAGTATACAAAACTACTCCTTTACAACTCTGGTTCCCTCTTTATGTTGTTATTGTCACTAATTAGATCTTTATACATTGCATATTCATTAATGCAGATCTTTAATTATAGTTTCATGCATTTGGCTTTTAAAATGCACTAGAAAAAAAATAAGAAATGATGAACCAAAAATGCAATAATATTGGCTTTAAAAAAATTACCTGTTTTAGAGCAGTTTCAGTTAGTAACTGTACTTCAGTTGAGCAGAAAGTACAGAAAGCTCAGACATACTACTTCTCTCCCAACCCCCTTTTCCCACATGGTTTCTCATAGTATTTGTATCTTACATTAGTGTGATACATTTGTTATAGTTGATGAATGAATATTGCTACATTTTTGTTAACTAAAGTCTCTAGTTTATATTAGTGTTCACTTTTTGCATTATACATTTCTGTTTTTTAACAACTTTGTGGTAATATATACATAATATAAAATTTGCCATTTTAACCAATTTTATATTTACAATTCATTGGCATTAAGTACATTCACTTGTGGTTCAATCATCACCACTGTCCATCTCCAGAACATTTTTTGTCATCCCAAACTGAAACTCTGTATCCATTAAACAATAACTTCCCACTCCTTACTACCCACTCCTGGTCAGCCACTTACTAGCACTATTCTATTTTCTGTCTCTAGAAAGTTGCCAACTCTAAATACATCACAAAAGTGAAATCGTACAATATTTATTACTTGGTGTCTGGCTACTTCACATATTGGTTTTCAAAGTTCATACTTGTGTCAGAATTTCATTTCTTTGTAAGACTGAATGATATTTCAAAATTCCATTCATCTCTGTGTATATTTTGGTTGTTTGCACACTTTGGCAGTCATGATATGCTGCTAAGAACACTGGTTATACCACTATCTGAGTCCCTGCTTTCAGTTGGTTTGGATACATACCTAAAAGTGGAATTGTTACAACATATGTTAATTCTGTGTTTAATTTTTTGAGGAACCACCATACTCTTTTCCAAAGCAGCTGCACCATTTTACATTCCTACCAGCAACATACATGGATTTCAAGTTCTCCACATCCTTGCCAACATTTGTTGTTTTCAGTGGTTTGATAATACCCGACTTAATGTGTGTGAAGTGGTATCTCATGGTTGTTTTGTATGTCCATAATGACTAATTATTTGATCATCCTTTCATGTTCTTATTGGCCACTTGTATATTTTCTTTGAAAAAATTACTATTCAGGGGTTTGGCCCTTAAAAATAAGCCCCTAAAATAGGGTTGTTTGGTCTTTCTGTTGCCATTGTTGAGTTTTAGGAGTTCTTTATAAATTTTTGGTATTAACCCATTACCATATTTATGATTCAGAAGCTTTTTCTCCCACTCTGTGTGGGTTGTGTTTTCACTCTCTTCACAGGGTCTTTTGATGTGCCTAAGATTTTAATTTTGATGAAGTCCAATTGATCTATTTTTTTCTTATGATTTTGGTGTCATATTGAAAAAATCATTTCCAAACCCAATGTCATGAAGTTTTTCCGTTTTCTTCTAAAAGTTATTTTAAGGCTTTAGCTCTTAAGTTTGTCTTTGATTGATTTTGAGTTAATTTTTATGTACTATATAAGGTAAGGGTCCAGATTTATTCTTTTTTTTTTAAAGATTTTATTTATTTATTTGACAGGCAGAAATCACAAGTAGGCAGAGAGGCAGGCAGAGAGAGAGGAAGGGTAGCAGACTTCCCGCTGAGCAGAGAGCCTGATGCGATGCGGGGTTCAATTCCAGGACCCTGGGATCATGACCTGAGCAGAAGGCAGAGGCTTTAACCCACTGAGCCACCCAGGCGCCCCCAGATTTATTCTTTTGCATATGATTTCCAGTTTTCCCGACACCATTTCTTGAAAAGATTATCTCTTCTCCATTGAAAGGACTTGATACTCTTGCCAGAAATTATTTGGCCATATATACAGGGGTTGATTTCTGGAATCTCTATTCTATTTTATCAGTTTATATATCTGTTTTTATGCCAGTACCATACTGTTTAGATTACTGAAGTGTTATAGGAGGCTCTGTGTGATATTATGGTTTATAAGAAATATATATTTGGTCTTTATCCATGATTCCTGGCTCATAGCTCCCAAAAGCCCTTGGAATTTCCTGAGTGATAAGAGCAATGGGGGCGTCTTTTTTTTTTAATTCTTTATGTTAATTGCCATACAGTACATCATTAGTTTTTGACATAGTGTTCCATGATTCATTGTCTGCATATAATACCCAGTGCTTCATACAATACATGCCCTCCTTAATACCCATCATTGGGCCAACCCATCTCCCCACCCCCTCCCCTCTAAAACTCTCAGTTTGTTTCTCAGAGTCCAAAGTCTTTTAGGGTTCATCTCCCCTTTTGATTTCCCCCCCTTCATTTTTTCCTTCCCTCTCCTAATGTCTTCCATGCTATTCCTTATGTTCCACAAATAAGTGAAACCATATGATAATTTACTTTCTCTGCTTGATTTATTTCACTTAGCATAATCTCCTCCAGTCCCATCCATGTTGATGAGAAAGTTGGGTATTCATTCTTTCCAATGGCTGAGTAATATTCAGTTGTGTATATGGACCCCATCTTCTTTATCCATTCTTCTGTTGAAAGGCATCTTGGCTCTTTCCACAGTTTGGCAATTGTGGCCATTGCTGCTATGGACATTGGGGTACAGATGGCCCTATCTTTTCATCAAAGATACATCTGTATCTTTGGGGTAAATACCCAGTAGTGCAATTGCTGGGTCTTAGGGTAGCTCTACTTTTAACTTTTTGAGTAGCCTCCACCCTGTTTTCCAAAGTGTCTGTACCAAATTGCATTCCCACCAACAATGTAAAGGGTACTCCTTTCTCCACGTCTCCAACGTTTGTTGCTTCTTACCTTGTCAGTTTTTGCCATTCTAACTGGTATAAGGTGGTATCTCAGTGTGGTTTGGATTTGAATTTCCCTGATGGCTAATGGTGATGAACATTTTCTCAGGTGTCTGTTAGCCATTTTTATGTCTTTTGACAAGTGTGTCTGTTCATGTCTCCTGCCCATTTTTTGACTTCATTATTTGTTTTTGGGGTGTTGAGTTTGAGAAGTTCTTTATAGATCTTGGGTATCCTTTGTCTGTAGTGTCATTTGCAAATATCTTCTACCATTCTGTGGGTGTGAGACAGAAATCCATCAAAATCCTAGAGGAGAACATAGGAAGTAACCTCTTCAACATCTATTTTAGCAACTTTTTTCAAGACTAATCTCCAAAGGCAAGGGAAACAAAAGCGAAAATGAATTTCTGTGACTTCATCGATAAAAGGCTTCTGCATGGTAAAGGAAACAGTCAACAAAGCAATGGGGGAGTTTTTTTGTCATAATATTTGGTCTCTTGTCCTCAGTTCCTGAAATCCACTTTAGAGCCATTAACACGAAATGGGTTTCATATTCATAACAAGTACCTTTTTACCACAAATAGGGTTATGTTAATGAGGTGACTTTTGGAAAGCATAAGGATGGGGGCTGATTTCCAAAGGAGCCAACCATGTGATTAGAGGGTTGGAACTTTCAGTCCAACCCTCTACCACCTCGTCCCACCCCTACTTCCTAGAAGGGAAGGCACCTGGAAGTTGAAGGAATCCCCAGTGGCCAATAATTTAATCAATCATGTCAGCATAATAAAACTTCCATAAATACTCAGAAGGACAGGGTTCAGAAAGCTTCTGCATTGGTGAACACATGAAGATTCTGGGAGACTGGAGTGCTGGGAGAGAGCATGGAAGCTCTGTGTACATTCCCCATACTTTGCCCTATGCATTTCTTTCATTTAGCTATTCCTGAGTTATATATATATATATATATATATCCTTTACCATATATATATGGTAATTCAATAAATGTTTCTGTGAGTTCTGTGAACTGCCATAGCAAATTAATCAAACTTAAGGAGGGGGGTCATTGAAACCTTCCATCTATAGCCTGTCAGGGGGAAGCAGAAATGGTAATCTGGATTTGAGACTGTAATTCAAAGGTGGGTGGGGGGAGGGCAGTCCTGCAAGACTGAGAGCTTAACCTATGGGATCTCATACTATTTCCAGGTTGATAGTATCAGAATTGAGTTTAATTATAGGACATCCTGCTGGTATCCAAGCATCTCTTAGTGGTTTTGGAACCCTTTCCACATACACACACATTGAGATTGTGCCAGAATACCTTTATTTTAAAATTAGGAAGAGTGAATACCAACTTTTTTTTTCTCAAGATCATTTTGTTAATTTTGGATCCCATGAGATTCTATATGAATTTGAGATAGGTTTTTCTATTTTTGCAGAATATATAATTGGGATTTTAAAAAAGATTTTATTTATTTGTTTATTTACTTATTTTAGAGGGAGCTAGAGTGCCCCCAACAACAGGGGGAGGGGCAGAGGGGGAAGAGGAGAGACAAGCAGAATCCACACTAAGCTCAGAGTCAAACTCAGGGCTTGATTTTGCAACTCTGAGATCATGACCTGAGCCTAAATCAAGAGTTGGACTCTTAAACAACTAAGCCACCCAGGCACCTCTGTCTTTGGGATTTTGATAGGGATTGCAGTGAATCTTACAGGTCACTTTGGGTAGTACTGGCATCTTTAACTATGTGTAATCTTTACAGTTGATGAGCATAAGATGTGTTTCCATATTTATGTCTTTAAATTTCTTTCAGCACTGTTTTATAGATTTCAGTGTAGAGTCTTTGGCCTACTTCATTGTCTTCTTAAGTATTATATTCTTTTGATGCTACTGTAAATGAAATGACTTTCTTAATTTCTTTTTTTAGATTGTTCATTGTTATTGTATAGAAATGCAACACATTTTGTGTGTTGATTTTGAATCCTGAAATTTTGCTGAATTTGCTTATTAGTTCTAAGATTTTTTTTGTAGAATCTTTGGGGTTGTCTACATATATGCCATGCCATTTTTGAGCACAGATCATTTTATTTCTTCCATTACAATTTAGATGTCTTTTGTTTCTTTGTTTTGCATTATTGTTACAGCTGAAACCTCCAATACTACATTGAATAGAAGTGGGGAATGTGAACATCCTTGTCTTATTCTCTATCCTAGGGAAAATCTTTCAGTCTTTCACTATTGAATATGATCTTTAGATGTGGGCTTTTCATTTCTGGTCTTTATTATGTTGAGGAAGTTTCCTTCTATTCCTGGATTGTTGACTGTTATTGATGAAAGATTGTTGAATTTTGTCAAGTGCTATTTCTACATGAATTGAGATGGTTTGTTTTTCACCTTCATTTTGTTAATGTGTTGTGTTGCAATATGATGGATTTTTTAAATTTTTGTTTTATTTTTTCAGTGTTCCAAGATTCATTTTTTATGCACCACAGGCAGTGCTCCATGCATTATGTGCCCTCCTTAATACCCACCACCAGGCTCACCCATCCCCCTCTTCCTTCCAAAACCTTCAGTTTGTTTCTCAAAGTACACACAGTCTCATGTTTCTCAGAGTACACACAGTCTCTCATGGTTCGTCTCCCCCGCTGATTTCCCACAATTCACTTTTCCTTTCATTCTCCTAATGTCCTCCATGTTATTCCTTATGCTCCACAAGTAAGTGTTGATTTTTATATGTTGAATCATCCTTAAATTCCAGAAGTGAATCCCGGTTGGCCATGGTATAGAATTCATTACATATACTGTTGAATTTGCTTTTTTAGCATTTTGTTGGGAGAATTCTGCATCAGCGTTATAAAACATATTTGACTGTAATTTTCTTTTCTTGCTGTGTCTTTGTTTGACTTTGGTACCAGGGTAATGCAGACCTATTGGAATGTTAGTGAAGAAGTGTTCCCTTCTTCATTTTTTTGGGAAAAATTTGGGGAGGCTTACTGTAATTCTCCTTTTATTGTTAATTCAGTAGTGAAGGCATTTGGCATAGGGTGATTTTATTTATTTATTTTTTGGGGGAGGAGGAGGTTTTTGACTACTTATTTAATCTTTTCACTAAACATAGGTTTATGCACATTTCCATTTTTTCATGATTCAGTCTTGATAGGTTTTGTTTGTTTTTTTGTTTGAGTGTGTTCAGTTCCCCTAGATTACCAATTTGCTTTGTGTACATTTGTTCATAGTATCCCTTTATAAGGCTTTTTATTTCTGTGAAATTGGTAAGGCTTCCATTTTTATTTTTGATATTAGTAATTTGAGTCTTTTCTTTTTTTTTCTTAGTTAATCTAGCTACAGGTTTGTGAAATTTGTTGATCTTTTGAAAAACTAAGTTTTGGTTTCATTGAATTTCTCTATTGTTCTTCTATTCTCTGTGTTTATTACTTTCTCCCATTGATTGGCTCTGGGTTTCATTTGGTATTTTTCTAATTTCTTAAGGTGTATGGTTTAGTCGTTGGTTTGAGATCTTTCATCTATCTTAAATGTAAGTAATTGGAACTATAGTATTGCTTTTGCTGCATCCCATAGATATTGGTATGTTTTGTTTTAATTTTCATTTCCTCAGTTATTTTCTAATTTCCTTTGTGATTTCTTCTTTGGCCTGTTGGTTGTTGAAGAGTGTATTATTTAATTTTCACATATTTATGAAGTTCCCAATTTTTCTTCTATTATTGATCTTTAGTTTCATTCCAGTGTGATCAGAAATGTTATTTTGTATGATTTCCTCTTTTTAAAAAATATTAAGACTTATTTTGTGGTCTAACATATGGTATATTCTGGAGAATGTTCCATGTGTACTTGGGAAAAATGTGTATTCTGCTACCACTGGATGGCATGTTTTGTATATGTCTGTTAGATCCTGTTAGTCTATAGTGTTACTCAAGTCCTCTATTTCTTTATTGATCTTCTGTCTGGTTTTCTAACCATTAATGAAAGTGGGGTTACTGATGTCTTTAACTATTAGTACAGAACTTTCCATTTCTCCTGTCATTCTGTGATTTTTGTATATATTTTTGAATTCAGTGTTTTGTGCATATGTTCGTAATTGTCATATCCTCTTAGTGAATCAACCCTTTATTTTCAATATATAATGTTATTTCTTCTAATAGTTTTTGACTGAGTTTCTTTTTATTGCTCCTATAAAAAATTACTATAATATGACTTTATTATCTTAGTGTTCTGTAAATCAAAAAGTCCAAAATTTCTCTAACTGATCTAGAGTGAAGGTATCAGCAGGATTGATTCCTTCTGGAGGTTGTGAGAGGAGAATCCATTTCCTTGCCTTTTTTGAGCTTTTATAGTCTTCCTGCATTCCTTGGCTGATGGCCCTTTCCTTACATCACTCTAACCTTTGATTCCATGGCCCCATTTCTGTCTTCTCTCTTTGACCTTCTTGTCTCCCTCTTTTAAGAATCCTGTACTTACATTGGTCCATTTGTGTAATCCAGGATAATTAATCTTCCCATCTCAAGAGCCTTAATTTAATTACACTAGCAAAAGTAGCTTTTTACCATGTAAGGTACTGATTAAAAAAAAAAAAACCATGTAAGGTACTGATAGGTTCCAGGGATCAGGGCATTGACATATTTGTGGGGGGAGGTTATTATTTAACCTACCACACTACTTATAGTAAAGGCAGTAGTCACAGAAACAGTAAAGCAAGTTCCATTTGGGTAAATAAATGCTGTGGTAAAGCAGGCTACTCATATACTTTGGGTTTGGGGCATTTTATAGACATCTTTGACAGACTTATATCCAGTCATCACCATGTCACCCTCCATGAAATCATAAAAGGATATGTTATAATAAGTAAAAGCAGATGAGTGTCAAATTTCCATAACAAAGTGAAATTTGACCACTTTAAGATTCACAGTGAACTATAAAACAACTTGGAAACGTGTCCTTTGGTGGAGTTCCTGGAAATATGGTAGGGGTTCATTTTAACACTCTCTTATCCATGATAATCCACTGTTATGGGCTGAATTGTCCCAAATTTATATGTTGAATCCCTAACCTCTGGTATCTCAGAATATGATTATATTTGGATACAGGGCATTCATAAAAGGTGATTAAGTTAAAATGAGACTATTGGCCTGAGCCCTAACCCATTTCTACAAGTGCCCTTATAACACATGCAAATTTGAACACACAGAGAGACACCAAACATACATGCATAAAGAGGAAAGACCATATGAGGACATAGCAATAAAGTAGCCATTGAAAGCCAAGAAAGAGGTCTCAGGAGAAACCAAACCTGCTGACACCTTGATGGACTTCTAGCTTCCAGAACTGTGAAAAAATAAATTTTTGTTGTTTAAGCCACCCAGTCTGTAGTATTTTATTATGGTAGCCCCAGCAGAACTATACAGTCTCAAATTTTCATTTTTTGGCTCAGCATCTTATATCAGCTTGAGAAAAAAGAAGCCCCATCTTTGTGGTAAATGTAGTGTATTAAGGAGGGCACGTATTGCAGAGAGCACTGGGTGTGGTACATAAACAATGAATCTTGGAACACTGTAAAAATAAAATAAAACTTTAAAAATGTATAGAATTTTACATACATAGCTTTTGTGGAAGCTTCTTTAAAATTCTGAACTGTATGAATCTTAGCAAACCTACAGCTTTTTTTAGTATTATGTTCCAGTGGGTAGTGTACACATTAGCCTTCACCTGCTTCAGATGACAGAATAGCGGGGAAAATCACTGTGTGGGACACTTTCATCTTCACCAACACAAAATATTATCTCCCAACAAAATAGTCTAAAGAATTTTAATAGGGTGCTTCTAAGTCTGGTCAATGACAGAAGTATAAAGCATAATAACTCTGCCTAGATTTTAAATTATGGTTTAAAGTAATCCTAACCAACAACAGAAAAACATTCAGAGGCATTTATATATTCAGCAAATATTTATTGAGCAATCTATTATGTGGCAGGCACTATTTCTAGTTGTTGGGAATATATAGAATAGAATACTCATGGAGCTTACATTTAAGAATGGAGGGAAATAGACAAAGTCAATATATAAAATATGTATTATAATATTTAATAGTGATAAATGCTATGGAGAAAAATAAAGTATGGGGACAAAGGATATTTCAAGGGGGAATACAGTTTTAGATTGGATAATCAGAGAAGTTCACTCTGAGTAGGTACCTGAATGAAATGAGGGAATGGACCATGAAGCTATCTTAGGGAAAAGCATGGAGGCCAGTGTGGCTCAAATGGAGCAAGCAAAGGGAGAATGGTTGAACATGAGTTTAGAGTGGTGGCCAGGGGCCAGATCTTATGAGATACTGTAGGCCATGGAAAGAAGTATGGGTACTATTCTAAAGGTTATGGGAAGTCATTAGAGGATTTTGGCAAGGTGATCAGCATGACATGACTTATGTTTTTAAGGGACAAACCTGGCTACTGTAAATAGAATGAACCCTAGGGAAACAGGAATGAAAATGGAGAAAAATTTGGAGGTAGGAAGCAATCAGTGATCTAGATAAGAGATGATAGTGGCTTGGACTAAGGTGTTGGCTGTTGATATGGTGATAAGTGTGCAGCTTTGACATGTATTTTGGAGGTAGAACCAATGGATGTTGTGGATGAATTGAATATAAAGTAAGAGAAAAAGAGGGTTCAGTGATGATTCTGAAGCTGAGCAACTGAGTAATCATTTATTAAGATGGGTGAAGAGTGGGAGGATCAGGTTTTAAGGGAAATCTGAAGAGCTCAGGTTAGAACATGTTGAATTTGAGATGCCTTTTATATATACACATGGAGATGAAAAGTAGGCAGTTGGATATAAGAGTCTGGGATTTTTGAGAGAGATCCAGATTAGAGATAGATATTTGAGACTCAACAAGGTATAGATGGTATTTAATGCCATGAGACTTGATGAGATTACTAAGGAATACAGATCATGTATATAATAAGAGAAAGAAGCTCAAAGATTGAGCCCTGGGACATTACAATATTGAGATACAGGAGATGACAATGAACTAGCAAAAGCAAAAACAAAAAAGGAAGCTAAGAATGTGCAGTTAGAAGTAGTCAGTAAAGTAGGAGATAAACCAGGAGATTATGGTGTCTTGGAAGCTAAGTCAGGATATTTCAAGAAGGGAGTTTTCAACTTCGCCCAACACTACTGATAGGTAAGCGGACCAAGTACCCCTATTTTCCCAGGACCATCCTAGTTTATGTCTTTTGTACAGGAATAACTTGTTAACGATAGCCTTTTTTACTCTCAGGAGTGATTTGATTTGAATGATAAATTATATTGTCACTAGGATGGTAGAACAAGATGAGGATTGAGAATTGATTATTGGATTTACCAACACAGAGATCATTAGCAGTCTTGGCAGGCAGTTTCAATAGAGGAGTGAAACTTCATTGGATGTTAGAGATGAAAGAATAGAGTGATATCAAGAAAAAGGGAGGGGACAGTGTCATATGGTAACTATAGACCACTGTTTTGAGGAATTTTGTGCAAAAGAAATGGGGTAGGAGATAGTACAGCATGTTTGGATGTTGACGGGGATGCTTCACTAGAGAGGGAAGATTTTTTAAAATATTTATTTATTTATTTATCAGAGAGAGAGAGAGAGAGAGAGAGAGAGAGTGCATGCATAAGCAGAGGGAGTGGCAGACAGAGGGAGAAGCAGGCTCCCTACTGAGCAAGAAGCCCAATAATGGGACTCAGTCCCAGGATCCTGGGATCATGACCTGAGCTGAAGTCAGATGCTTAACCAGCTGAACCACCCAGCATTGCTAGAGAGGAAAGCTTTTATGATAAAGGAGAGAAAGAAGAAAATTTTGGGATAATGACCACGTGTAGAAGAGATGGGACATCATCCAATGGACACATGGAAAGTCTAGCTTTAGATAGGAGCATGGCCAGTTCATTCAGAGAACATTAGGGTAGTAGGAGTTTGTGGAAGTTCTATTCAGATTGCTTTTGTTTGTTCAGTGGAATAAGCAAGGTCATCAGCTGAGATAGGAAGTCATTGGGGTCTGAGGAGAGAAGAGAACGTGTGACTTTTTTTTATTAAGGTGAAACACATGTGACAAAATTTTCCATTTCAACCATTTTTAAGTGAACAATTAAGTGGCATTAATTACATTCACAGTTATACATCCATTACCACTATCTATTTCAAAAATTTTTATCATCTGTTATGGGTTAAATTGTGTCTTCCAAAAATGTTAGAGTCCTAACATACACAAAAATCAATTCAGGATGGATTAAAGACTTTAAACATGTGACCTGAAACTGTAAAACTCCTAGACAAAAGCATAGGAGAAAGTCTTCTTTATGGTGTTCTTGGAAATGATTTCTTGGTTATAACACCAAATCCAC
Source organism: Taxidea taxus jeffersonii (assembly GCA_003697995.1). NCBI lineage: Eukaryota > Metazoa > Chordata > Mammalia > Carnivora > Mustelidae > Taxidea > Taxidea taxus. The sequence goes on from ML097984.1 coordinate 75,310, forward strand.
ATGCAACAAAAGCAAGAAAAAACAAATGACACTACATCAAGCTTATGCACTGCAAAGGAGTTAGCAAAATGAAAAGGCGAACTACAGATCGAGGGAAAATGTTGGCAAACCATATATCTAGGGGGCTAATACCTAAAATATATAAGGAATTCCCACAGCTCAATAGCAAAAAAAAGGCAAAGGGCTTGAATAGACATTTCTCTACCCTTTTACACTGTTGGTGGGAATGCAAACTGCTGCAGCCACTCTGGAAAACAGTATGGAGGTTCCTCAAAAAGTTAAAAGTAGAGCTACCCTATGGCCCAGCAATTGCACTACTAGGTATTTATCCAAAAGATACAATCACAGTGATTCAAAGGAGCCCATGCACCACAAATGTTTATAGCAGCAATGTCCACAATAGCCAAAATATGAAAAGAGCCCAGATGTCCATTGACAGATGAATGGATAAAGAATATGTGGTGTGTATACACACACACACAGCAATATTACACAGCCATCAAAAAGAATGAAATCTTGCCATTTGCAGTGTTGTGGCCAGAACTAGAGAGTGTTATACTAAGCAAAATAAGTCAGTCAGAGAAAGACAAATACCATATGATTTCACTCATATGTAGACTTTAAGAAACAAAACAGATAAATATAGGGGAAAGGGAGGAAAAATAAGATGAAAATCGTGAGGAAGGCAGACCATAAGACATGCTGAATTATAGGAAACAAACTGAAGGTTGCTAGAGCGGAGGTAGGTGGGGTAAGGGATAATTGGGTGATGAGCATTGAGGAGGGCACTCAATGTAATGAGCACTGGGTGTTTTATGCAACTGATGAATCACTAAATTCTACCCCTGAAACTAATCATACAATATATGTCAACTAAATTGAATTTAAATAAAGAATTTAAAAAATAAAAAAAAGACACATGGCAGACAATTTATATGAATAGGTGCTCAGCATCACTAACCACCAGGGGAATGCAAATCAAAACCAAAATGAGATATTACTTCATACTTGTTAGGATGGCAATTATTAAAAAAAAGTTACAAGTGTTAATCAATTAGCAAGGATTTGAAGAAATTGGAATGTTTACACATCATTGGTGGCAATGTAAAATGGTACAGTCATATAGAATACAGTATGGAGGTTCGTAAAACATATGTATATAATAAAATATCTCTACCATATCACCTAGCAATCCCACATCTAGGTATACGTCCAAAAAAAATTGAAATCAGGATCTCAAAAAGATTTCTGCTCTCTTATTTATTACAGCATTATTCACAATATCCAAGATATGGAAACAACCCAAATGTCCATTGACAAATGGATAATAAGAAAATATGGTATACCTAGAATTGAATACTATTCAGCCTTAAAAGAGATGGAAATCCTGCCATTTGCAACAACATGGATGAACCTGTAGGACATTATGCTAAGTGAAAAAGGCAGTCACAGAAGGACAAATACCACATGATTTCACATTATGACTGTGATAGTTTACACATATATGTGATATCTAAAATTGTCAAACTCATAGATACAGAGAATAGAGTGGTGGTTGCCAGGGGTTGGGGGGAGGCAGAAATGGGGTGTTGTTGAGGATGTGTAAAGCTTCAGTTGTGCAAGATGAATATGTCCTAGAGAATGGTATAACATAATGCCTATAATTAACAATACAGTATTGTGCACTTAAAATTTAGTTAAAAAGGTACATTTTGTGTTATGTGTTCTTATAATTACAATAAAAACAACAGCAACACTGGGGCACAAGTAAACTTTTGGAGGAGATAAATATGTTATTTGTGATGATGATTTTACGAGTGTATGCATATGTTCAAACTAACCAAATTGTGTATATTAAATATATGCAGTTTTTAATATGTGGGTTATATCTCAATAAAGCTATTTTAAAAAGTCATCTTAAGGTCATCACGGTTTCTCCTATGTTATCTTATAGGAGTTTTATAGTTTTCCTTTTTATAGTTATCTTTGTGATCCATTTTGAATTAATTTTGGAAGAGTGTGAGGTCTATGTCTAAATTCAGTTTCTTGCATGTGTATGTTCATTTCTTGCAGCACCATCTGTTGAAAAGACTATCTTTGCTCCATTATATGCCTTTGGCCCTTTGTCAAAGATTGACTATATGTCTGTACATTTCTGGATTTTCTGTTCTGTCCCATTGATCTATTTGTCCAATCTTTTTGTCAATATCACACCATCTTGATTACTGTAACTTTATAATAAGTCTTGAAGTCAGGTAATATCAGTCCTTTGACTCTGTTCATCTTCATTATTGATTGGGTCTTTTGCCTTTTCATATAAACCTTAGTATCAGCTTGTCAGTATCCATAAAATAACTTTCTGGGATTTGACTAGGATTGCATTGAATCTATAGACCAGGTTGGGAAGGACTGACATCTTGATAATATTGAGTCTTCCTATCCATGAACATGGAATATCTCTCCATTTATTTAGTTCTTCTGAGATTTCATTCATTAGAATTTTGTAGTTTTCCTCATGTAGATCTTATACATACTTGTTAGATTTATACCTATGTACTTCATTTTCCAGGATGCTAATATAAAAGGTATTTAATTTCAAGCTTCTCCTGTTCATTGCTGGTATATAGGAAAGCAATTGACTTTTGTATATTAACCCTGTCCTCTAAGCTTGCTAGTACCACTTACTACTTCCAAGAGTGTTTTTGTCTATTCTTTCAGGTTTTCTATATAGACAGTCATGTCACTGTTATGCCCAGATCATGAGACCACCACCAAAAAGACCACCGAGAGCCAGACGTTCCGAAATGCAAAAGCAAGGCTTTATTCAGGCGGGCGGGCTGCAGCTCGGGCTCGTCCCACACACCGACGCAGCGGAGTCCAGGAGGAGCCCCCCGCTGGAATTTTACAGAGATTATATAGGCAATTTTACATGCAAAAAGTACATAGTTACATGTGTGGGTGACCTTGAAAACCTTGAAAATGATTGGTGTCTGAGGTGACTTAAGCTGTGTTGTCCAAGGAGGGTTGGTCAGTTAGGAAAAACTGCTGACAGGGAGTTTTTCTTACTGGTTGTTTTTCCATCCTTCGTTAGCATATAGGGCAATAACCCTGATTGGCTCGCACTTGGTCCCTCGTTTACATATGGAGAATCACCCTCTATTGGTTCATGTCCGATTCCCTATTTGCATGTATAGGAACCATTTCTATTGGTTCTTGTCCCATCCTTTATTTGCATGTGTAGGAACCATTTCTATTGGTTCTTGTCCCATCCTTTATTTGCATGTGTAGGAACCACTTCTATTGGTTCTTGTCCCATCCTTTATTTGCATGTGTAGGAACCACTTTGGAATGTCTTCAGCTTAATGTAAACAGCAAAAGGGCTGCCGCCTTGAATGGCATCAGGCCCTTCATTCCCCCCTTGACTTATGGACATGAAACACAATCCTGTGGTTCAGGCCCGAAGCTTAACTCCAACAATTCTTTGTCTGGAAGAGGTATATATCTGGTTTGCTGTACCATTAATTGTATGGTATTCAGTCTGTCCCTCTTAAACTTTACCAATTTGTTCAGAATGCAAGGGCCAAATGTTAACAACAGAATAATAATTACCAAGGGTCCCAATAAAGTAGATATTAACGTGGTAAGCCACGGTGAGCTATTAAACCAGGATTCAAACCAGCCTTGTTGTGCTTCCCATTCCTTTTTCCGTTTTAGCAGGACTTCTCTGACTTTGGCCATGGAATCTCTAACTACTCCTGTGTGGTCTGCATAAAAGCAGCATTCTTCCCCTAGGGCAGCACATAGACCCCCTTGTTGGAGGAATAAGAGGTCAAGGCCTCTTCTATTTTGGAGTACCACTTCGGACAGGGAGGTGAGGGATTGGTCTCTATGTGGGCGCAGGAGTCTTCTTTGTTAGCCGGCACTGTCCCTAGGCAGAGTCCTTGGCCCTGTACAGACTGTAGGGTCAGGCCAACTTTACGGTCCTGCCAGGGGCAATAGGAGGGGTTTGATTCTGTGGAGGTGTTATAAGTGCTATTGAGACCTATGGCTTCATAAAAAGGGGGCCTAACATCATAGCATAGCCAACAGGAGGATGTGGAGTTTGGGTTGGTGGCATTGAGGACTTTATATGTCGTAACCAATAGTTTCCATAATGGATCTTCATCTATAGGTACTGGGTCAGTGGGATCTAGAGGTATGCTAGGGAGTGAACTACTTTTGGGGTTAGTGGGGGTTGTCTGTGGGAGTGAAGGTTTGGGCCCTTGGGTCTTGGTCTCTGAGTTTAGCACTTTGTTGGGCCCTATCGCATGGGGTTTACTAAATGGTTTCGTTAGTCGTCTGAGGAGAAATAGGACTCCATTGTCATAGCCGTCCTGGTGAAGCCGGAGTCCCCAAAAATGTCCTACTTCCCAATTTGTGTCCCGTTTCCCAGCCTCTGTAAATGAAAGTTTGACCGGATTACAGCTACGGCTGGTTGAGCATGAGGGGCGTGTGAAGTTTAGTTGGACTTTGATGAGGCCGGGAGGGTCCCTGGACAGCCAACCGCATGTCCCAGTTTGTTCACAACCCCATGATTTACAGAAGTAGTCTGTCCAGCCACCACATTGGGGATTGGGATTGTGGTTAGACTGGGAGGGGGCCGGGCATATATAAAAACATGTACTTTGGAGAGCCATTTTGGCATTCATGGAGCCACATCCCGGTACTCCTATTCTGCCTTGATGCCAGGGGTCCTGACTGAATAATTCACATAAGTCAAAGATCAGTTCAGGTCACCAGGTTTCTTTAGGGTATGGCCCTGACTGTTGGGATATTACCTTATGAGAACTTGGGGTGATGAGTTGCCA